>CAKAOH010039431.1:0-60306 GCA_916701665.1 Sebastiscus tertius | reverse complement strand
TGAATTAATCGGAAATATATTTAATTTAAAAAATTCCCCCATGGACTGTTCTACTAGCTGACACACCGTCTAAAAAATATTGATTAATTCATAAAGTTGTTTTTGTTTTTTTACCCCAAATTAGCTCCTTTTAAGTGATAATGACACATTGTGCGCATGTTCTGATACTTGGCACAGAAAATAAACTCTCTCCTAAAATTGAATTACAGACATTAGCAGTCCAAAAACAAACACCATCTAAAAATACAACATATTGATTAAATCATAAAGTTGTTTTTTTAAAACCACAATTTAGCTCTTTTTTAAGTGATAATGACATATTGTGCGCATGTTCTGATACTTGGCACATAAAATAAACTCTCTCCTAAAATTGAATTACAGACATCAGCAGTCCAAAAAAAAAAAAAAGCTTAAAAAATACACAAGTCGCCATCAAAAAACTCACCATAGCTGAATAGGTGTGGATTAACATCTGGACCACTCTGGATACCCCCAAATGTAAAAATTCAACAGGATGCTTGGGGCTTCCAATGACTGAAAGATGCTCCGGAGATGTAATCCAGGCTGTTTTTTTAAAGGTCCATTAAATTCAAAAGGTGTTATTTACTTTTCCTTCTCTCTCTGTGTGTCTCTTTTTGACTGAGCTCTTTTTACGCACAGATGAAAAAGCTGCTGTCAGATGCAACACACACACAAAGGCGCGCTCCACACACACAGAGTCCTGCAGACGCTCCATGAGCGCACTACTTATAGGTTTTGAGCGCAGCCAGCAGAATGAGGGGAGGGGTCGACAGGGTCCACTTCTCTTAAAGGGATATTTTCATTCAATTACATACACACACACTACTTTTATATTTATTGTTTTTTCTTTTTAAAAATAGATATTCTGGCTTTTACGCACAGATAAATATTATAAAATATCAGAGTTTTCAGATGTTTTATTTAAGAAGCATCTTAACAAAAAAAACATTTAAACAAGAAAATTATCTAATTCTTTGTTTCAAATATTTTTTATTAAGAAGCATGTGCATGTCAGTGATACAGACTTCTGTGGGGTGCCTCATTTTTTTTATATATATATCAACAAAAACAAACAATACTATGAACTAAGGGCAAACAAAAAATGGAGACAAGCAAATACAAAAATTCACATAAGTAGTGAAAGGAAAACAAAACAAAAAAAAACAAAACATGAATTAATAAATAAAACAAAGACAACACCCTAAGGCACACAAATCCATATTATATAATTCCTATCGTCTAAATTAAGTCGCTTTTACGCACGGGTATCCAGGTGAGAAATATAGGATATTATATTCAACAAAGCAGTTTTCTCCAAACATTTCACCCGAGCTGAATCATTCACACATTTCATAAACGACAATTTTCTGGACTCAGCATCCCTTTAAAAACAAGCCAACAGGCCCACCATGTGCAGCCTTTTGCCGATGATGATGGACTTTTTACATAAACAGAGTAACCCAAAACTGTACCAATGAAAACAGAAAATCTCTGAGGTCTTTTTTTTTTTTTACCTGCAGAATGTCAGTCTTGGATCGGGATTTCCAGAGCATGGCTGTGCCGGTGGTGATGGTGTCTCTCTCACACACTGCAGCTGAGGGGTTAATGTGACGCGGTGGATGGAGATGGAGAGGAGACGGGCTGGAGGTACAGAGAGGAGTGAGTTAGTTTGAGAGATGATGCAGGAGTTTGTATGGATGGATGTTGGGGAGGAGGGGTGTGGGGTGGCGGGGACAAAGAGAAAGAGGGCGGGAGGTGACAATAAACTTTTTTCCAAGGCTTGTGCATGGACTAAAGGATCAGGGATGAAGGGGTGAATAAGGACAAACATGGCCGGTGATTACCACAAGGCAGAGATATTAACACAAATGTGATTGTCTTCCTGTGAAACACCATTTCATTGTGCTTTTTTGCACATTTTGTAAATTCTAAACTGAGAAAATAATACATTTATTTGCTGTACAACAAATATTAATTCATATTTTATTGTGAGGAGTCACTTTTCTTCCAACTTCTTTAACAAAAGCACTGTATTAATAACTGAAACTATTGTGGTCAACCTGTATTTCTTTTTTTATTCCTTTATCGTCTACTTTCTCCACTGCATCAAATGATCAAACTAGTTATTTTGCTAAATCCCTCTCAAGTTTTACATTCACATCTCTTTCTCTGCAAATATACAGACATATATAGATGGAGGCAGAGTGTATCCAGAACTTCAAGGCACATTAGAGCCAAACAAGTCTCAGTGCGCCATCTTGTGGGCTCTTGATTAACCACAGGAACAGTTAGCCACCTTTATTACAGGAACCTGCTGAGACATCCTAGTTTGTAAGATTTTAACACCTGTATAATTTTTTCCCCATTTAAACTGGGCAAATTATACAGCTGTCTTCAGGCCAGAGTGGTAGACTTGTTATCTGATACCTGGAATCGGCTTATTTGAGACTTAAAAACCCAAATTCTCAAATTTCAAACGTGATAAAATCCCAGAGCAATACAAATAATACTAATGCATAGTCATTCCTTGCATTGCTACACACCTTGAATATTAAAAGATTAAGCCTATGACCAGATAGGACTAGGTACTGTATGTAAAAAACACTATGAACAGCCTCGATAGGAAATGCAGAAATGACTTGTCATTGTCATTAGGGCTGCCCCCGTCTTAGCCGATGAGGTGACTAAGATTTAATTTCATGCTGAATGACTTATTTCTAAGAAACTTATGAGCACATTTCTATTAAACACCAGATTTAAAGTGGTGCTTTTGTGTGATTCTTTGTGGAGAAACTCAGATTGCAGAGCTCTCAATTAAATTAATCGATAAGTCGACAAAATCATAGGAGTGTTAGTCGGCTAAGAATTTATTTTTCTTATTTTAATGGTCAGCTTTTAAAGACCTTAGAGACTCACATCTTGACTTGCATTATGAGGACTTCTGATAAAACGGCTGGCAATGTTGGATATTTTTTGTATTTGTCCAACACATCAATGAGTTAATCTGTCACTCAATACTTTTTGACTGCCTGTGGCTCTCTCGCCATTTGTGCCTACTGAACAAATAGACTTCAGACTCGACTAGGACTCACCTCGATATGACTTAAAAACAGCTCTGCTCTACGTTGAAGTGTTCAACTAGTTGGTGGGGAAAAAAGTTCTTCAAAGCTACAAAGGAATAAAAGAAGAAACGTAACATGAGCAAAAAGAGATTCTGGTAGTTTTTCTAACAAAATAGCTCTTTATTAAAGACATTTCACAATTGACATGTAAGAAACTGTGTCTTTTCAGAGCACAGCTGTCTAAACATTTGCATTATTTTACACTAAAATATGTTCATAACTTTAAGTGCCCTCTTTTCAATGCAAGCTCATTTGCAAAGTGCACAAACTCTGGGGCAAGTCTGGGTTAACACATTATTTATGTCAGTTTGGTACAAGCAATAAACACGCATGGTTGGCTTCAGTAACAGCCCTCCTTTATTACTTCATTTACTCCGTTAAAGAGCGGATTGTCCATTGATTTGGTTTCACTTCACTCCCACTGACTTCTTCAGGTTCCTCATGCACGTAAGAGCTCCTTTATCATTTCTCATCACGTCTCCAATCTCCCTTTTGCAGACCGGGCACTGGTCTGCCATGGCGCACAGAGCCTCCTCTAGCGCCGCCTGCGTGTGCTGGTCAGGTAGCGCGCTGCACTGACTCAGCATGGCGAGCGTGTGTTTGAGCCAACCTTCCTCTCTGACCAGGGTGGCGATCCAGGGCTGAGCGCGGACGCAGCCTCCCAGAGCCTGCAGACACAACCTCCAGAGCTCCGCGGCCTCGTCCCAGCTCTCCTCCCAGCCGAGGCTCACCTTCACCGGGCCGGGGCTCGAGCCGGAGTCCAGGGCGCTGCGGAGGAACCGGAGAGCCGTGGAGAAGAGCCGCCTCTGGCCGGCTTCAACGGAGTCTAGAAAATAAAAAAAAAGGTATGCATTGTTAGTAGAGTCAGATATTTTTGAACTGAAGCTGCCAATAACATTTTGTGTCTATTTTTAAATTTAAAATGTGATAAAAAAAGTCGATCATTTTGGCACTATATGCGACCCATTTCACAAAACAGAGAGTCAACAGATTGATTGATTAATGCAGATTTAAAGAGAGACTCCGTCAATATTAGCTGAGGTTTTAAGAGTAACTGTAATGTTTACACAGCTTTCCTGTCCAACCTAGAGCCCACATGATCTGCATTCCCACATGCCTTTTTCAAAGCAGTTATAGAAGGAAATGCACATGGGTAAATAATAACATTATAATGGCTGCATTGCACCTAGTTTTGCTATTTCCACAGCCCTGATATAGGACATTGTGACGTGTCACAGAAGGAAAAACACAGGTGTAAATAATGAAATTACTAATGGCTGAATTCCATTGAACTGCTTCAGTTTCTGTTAGCTCACTGACTCACTGTCACAGGACTTCCTGGCCATTGTTATTGTTACTTCTGTGGTTTTCTTGCTATGACACATCAAAAAGTCTGATGTTAAAAAGGCTTCTTTACAAGCACTGGGACTAGAAACTGTGTCGACAACTTTGAATAAAAATATAAGCACTAAATTGTAGGACAGGAAACATGATGCAAACTGCATAGTGTGTATTATCACTGGACAACACAACAGGAAAACAAATTGGTACCAAGTGTGTGATTAACCAAAACTACATTTGAAAGATTTTCACCTGAAGGAGATGATTTGAGTCTGCCCATCATCAGTCCCAGCGTGCAGTAATTCGCTGCTAGGACCAGCAGGCGGGGTTTATGAACCAAAACAGGAAGCGCTTCACTCAGAAGGACCTCCAGCGTTCGGAAACACGGGTCCTTCCTGGACAACAAAAACAAGAAAAAGTTTAAATTTACACCTCCATAAACAGTTACGGCCAATCCCCACTGAAAGTGTTTTTGACGTTTACGCTTCTGTTTTATTAAATGTCTCGATCCCACACTGACCTCCCACATTTTTTACACTTCCAAGTCTATTTTTGTCGCGTTTAGCGAAGCGTCATCTGCATTGACAACTCTTTAAATCATACAAATAACCCGCTGTGTATGTGTTTTGAACTTATTAACCGTATCTACATTGACTGATCGAGGTCTGTCTGTGAGCTCGCCTGTTTCACTACAGGAAGATTCCCCTCGTGCACAACAGTGGGCAGGGAAATAAAATCAATCAATACATACAAACACTGTTGATTTCCTCCCATGGAGCCGACATGAAAACTATTTTGGTTCAGTAAATGTCTGCTGTCAGTGAGCCAGGTGAAGGCAGGTTAGTGAGCGGCTGTCCACTCAGCTCTCCAGACGGCTGAAGACGGAGTCAGTTACGCTTGCGTCTCGCTTCCAGCGGGGATTCCCAGTTAACGTGAACGGTGATATCTCAGCATTGATGGATAGAAATGAAACAACAGATCATTAATTAACAGGCTTCAGATGTTGTGAACCAGCTACCTGACTCTCTCTGGCTCTGTGACGGTGAAGTTGAGGAGTGCCGAGCAGGCCGTCTCCATGCTGGGATCTCTGGCCGACGCCACCCCGCTTTTCCCCTTGAGGGAAGTCCAGCAACGCGACAGGAAGTCCACCAGCAGGGCCGGGGTGTCAAGGGTGAGCAGCACCTTCCTGGGACCTTCCTCTGCTGACAGGTGGCACAGAGCTGGGAGAAGATACCTGGAGAGGAGGAGGAGGGAAAAAGTATTGTCAGATAATTAAGTATAATCTATATGATTGATTCCCTCTGATATGTATCGTCATCTTTACCTCAGAGCTTCTCTGCCGGTCCACGCCCCCGTCTCCTCTCTGGCGGACACCTCGGCCATCCAGTCAGAGAGGCCCTGCTCTGGGCTCTCGCCCTGCAGGTGGCTCCGGGAGTAGCCGATCAGGAACGGCAACAGTCCAGTCACTTCCTCCTTCAGACAGGAAGTCTCCTCAGCCAGCCATGAGCACAGGGAGCGGAATGTGGCGAAAATAAAAGGATCACCATAGCGACTTGGATCCACCTACGATAACAGGAAGAGACGAGGAAGATTCTTTTAGAAAAGTGCGTGCGAGGCCTGAGCTCTGAGGAGATTTCATGTTTGACAAAGAACCATTATTGTTATTACAGAACCTCAAAATATAAGATTAAGAATAAGATTTTCATATAAATAAGGATTTATGTATAACTTTTTAGCTTTCCTCTCTCCTTGACTGGTATAAGACAAAAGTATTTTAACATATACCAAGTTCATGAAATGTTTTACACTTCTTTCTAAACCTTCCTAGTCTGCCTAAATATTTCATTCCTACATAGTTTTTTCCCCTGGCAGTGCATATTTGCTTGTTATTGTCAAAAAACAGGCCCAAAATGTTTCTTTGGATTGCTTTCCTACTTTCCTGTTACATTCTCTAATAGCAATGATAAAAAACATAGAACATTTAGTTGGACTGAAAAGAAGAATATAAAGAAGAAAGTACACTTAAACTTATTTTTTTAGGTGGGCCTTTCTTTTAGGAGGCTAAAATACATTTTGCTGCCGGCCCCGTCCGCAGCAAAATGCTTTGGTTCCGTGTGGTAACTCCTGTCTGCTTCTCCAAACTGGGGGCATGCCGACCGCCATCTACTGCAGGTTATACACTGACTATGGATAAGTACCTCACACAACCCCACTTCAAAACACCCGAACTATCCCTTTAAACGTCATCCTCTGACCTGCTGCAGGTGGTACATTAAAGCGGAGAAGGCCTCCTCCAGCACCCCGAGGACCTGCCTGCTCTGCTGCAGACTGATTGAAGGGATGGAGCTCTGAGGGGGTTCGGCGGTCGGGGACACTGCCAGACAGCAGGCCTGCTCTATGGCGGCCTCCATGATTCGGTAACAGCCTGGGAAAAACAAGACCGTGGAGGAGGTTAATCACGTTTAACCAAATCTTACCCACGTCATGGTTTCACAACAGATATTAATAACTGAGACGTAGCTTCCACTGAGGACACCAAGGTCATGTCCTCAGTGCTGTTTCAGGGCATTTTAAATAACCTGAGAAGCAGGTACACAAACAAATTATACATAGCATAAGTATTTAAGCCTGATTTAGATATTTTTAGAGTCAAAATTTGTAAATTTGACCATGTTAGGCAAAAGATTTATCGTTATGTAGGAAAAGAACATTTAAAAGACTCTTTTCATGGCTAGTCAAAGATTTCATGTGGGGATTACACATCAGCATTTCTAAAATCTTGGCTACAGCCCTGCTTAAAATAATTATTAGTAATTTCATAAATAAGGAAAATGGCAAAGGAAGCAGTGTGGAGTAGGCCTAAACGAAGAAACAAACATAAAACTGTCAGATGTTGGAATTACAATCAATAAGCACACTACCTGTGAGTGTGTGCTGTAGCTCCGGGCTCAGCTCGTTACCAGGCGGTTCCTCCAAACCCATCCTGACCTCCACACAGGCTCGGTTCACCAGCAAGCAGCAGAACTTTGGCGGCCCCACCAGCTCCCACCTGTGCAAATCCAGCAGACAAGCGCTGAGGACCAGGATGGGCCCGATCTGTCTCGGCGTCAACTTAGCCTGCAAAATGGGCCTCAATGCTTCCCACACACGGGCCACGACTCCCCTCAGCTCCTCGCTCTCTGCTGACACTCCCACTGGGGGGAGAAACTGCACCAACTGGGCACACATGTCCAGCTGGGTCTGGTCTTTGGCTTGGCAGAAGTCTTTGGAGAGCCTGACCAGAAGAGTGAGGAGTTCTGCGCGGTGTTTACTCCACACTTTGTCCTTGGTTTTACCTGAGAGGAGGCTACCGAGCAAGGGGAGCCCCCTCTCGCGGCTGAAAGTCTGGTTTTGCTCAACTGCCTGGCACAGAGCAGGAATGGCACCCCTGCTCAACAGCTGGTCGGGACCTCTGGGTAAGGCACACACAGCTGTGAGAATCAGGTAGCAGTCAGCAGCCATGGCCTCATCCAGCTTGGAGGTTTCTTGAGATGTTGACACTCCGTTTGCTTCATCACCCTTTTGCTTGCTGGTCTGACCCTCTCCTGCTGATTTCGCCTCATTGGCAGGATCACTTTCTTTACCATCTGGACTCTGCTCCTCCATCTCTACGTCTTGGTTCTGTTCCTGTTTCTGCTGGTCCACGGGACCATTGGCTAAAATGCCCAGCAGGAGCGGAACGGTGGTGAGGAGCTGGGGATGGCATGCCATGTCTGGGTCTGTGCTCAGGGCAGCTAGCAGAGCCGCGCCAAGTGAAAGGAGCTCCTGTGGGGGTAAGCCGGAGTTGTCGCTCCCTCTGACCGCTGTCACCAGAAGCCGAGCCGGAAGGTTGAGGCCAACGGCCTCGAAGATGCGCCTCAGGGTGGGTTTGTCTAGCTGGCTTGCTGGGCATAAACGAGTTATCTGAAGACAGAGAGAGCAAACAGCCACTTGTTAGTGCTGAGGTCTGGTACTTGGTCTCTACAGTATAATCCTACAGTGAAACTAATGCTGCACCTCTGCTATAAATTCTACCTTTGTGAAAGTTATGATTTTGTTGAAACGGGTCTAGCAAGATGTTGATTCAAAATTATGGTCCTTATTTAACAAGGTAATTTGTGATACTGTTGAATTATACCTCAGAAATATATGCCGATTATATCTATATTTTGCCTATTTATATCACTAAGGGTAACTAGACTAAAGACTATGTGTTTATTATGAGGTTAATATTGGAATATTGCAGTTTGTGTAAATATAGTCGCTGGGTCTAGTTAGGGCTGCAACTAAATGATTAATCATTTAGTCTATAAAAAAATCTGTGAAATTGCTTGTTTTGTCAAAGTTAATTTCATAATAACTTTTTTTGTACTTTGTACTTTGCACTACTAACTTTTTTACTGCCTTTTTACTAACATGTTTTGCACTATGGAACTGTGATGCTGAAAACTTGAATTTCCTTCGGGATCAATAAAGTTACTATCTATCTATACACTGCAACAGGAAATAAACTAGGACACATTTAGAATGTTTACATTTAAAACCATTTAATGGTCTAAATATTGTAAATTTGTGACCTCACAAATGTACAGAAATCCTGACGGCTTGTTTCAAACGCAGTTTCTGAATACGGGACTGTGTGTATTTATCTGTGGATTGAGCGTTTCAATACTTTCACAGTATTTATATAGGACTTAAACCTACTTTATAATAAAAAAAACATGAAAATCTCCCTTTTTTATAATATGGGACCTTTAATAAAAAGGAAAAAAGGAGGGGGAGTCATTCACGAGTAGCTCCCAGTCCAAGCCTTTTTTTTGTAGGTTTAGTGACCTCAAATGCATGCATTTTGTACTCATATTAAGCAGATTAAATGTCCTCCCATTTCACTGTTTTTCATGGCTATTTTTGTGTCATTGTATTAATTTTACAGGCAGCATTAACAATAGTACTGCTAAGGATCAGTGAAATAGTGAGTACTGACTCAGTATCCTTATTTCAGCAACACATAGAAGAGATACTTACCAGCAGCAGAGCAGCCAGAGTGTGGCTGTCATTCTGAGCCTGTCTGAGTGAATGAAGACATCTCTCCAACACCTCTCTCTGAGCATCAGTCAAACCTCCTCCTGCATCCCTCTCTGATTCTCCTCCACCTCCTCCTTCTCCATCACCTTGCTCCTCTTTCACAGGAGACAGGCTGCTCACCACAGGTATAAGGTCGGTGCAGTCAGCCATTATATGACCTTAGTAACTGTGTAAGAGAGGAGAGAGAGGAATAAAACAAAAGAGGTGAGCAAAGTGATAGAAAATCACACTGAAAATCAGTTCTCCACACCTTTTTAAGGGCAACAACAGCAGTTTACTAATGTAATGATGTTCAGTTAGTTTAGCTGAGTCATTTAACTAACGGTTGGCAAGATTAAACAGTTAAATTTAAGGTTATAAACGTTTATATAGAAGATAACTTACAGCTTTATCAGCAAGGCGGCAACAAGCCTCATGAGCACTTTCCCGGAAGTAAAATGTCAACACGAATCCTCATGAACCAATCAGAACGCTCCATGTTAAATGTTGAGTGTTGAAGCAACCAATCAGAAGGCGGGTAGCTGTGAGGCGGAGACTCCATTTTGGCTCATGTTGTAACAACGTCGGAGAAGCGAAGCTATTTTTTGAGGTCAAAGAAGACATTTTTTTAAAAAATCTTTTTTGTTATTGTTGTTTTATAGCATTTAATACAACGTTAAATGAAAAAAAATACTAAAAGCTCAGCAGGTTAACTGTTTATGTTGAGTTTTGTTCGCCGTTTGACAGTTGGTCGGCAGGTGGCGCAGCAACGGCCGGAAGTAGTAGTCGGATTAACCGTTAACCATCGTCAGCTTTATTTAATTAAGCATTTTATTACCGGGGTGTGTCTGTTTAATATATATACATACATATTTAGAGCGTGTAACTTGATTTACCACATATATTCCTTCACATAAATGTCGTTAATTTAAACCATTGTGCTTCTATATTGCGCAAAAATGTTCCAACGGTTGTCAGTTAAGTATTTTACTTTGAAAATCCCCCGCCACCGGAAGCATTATTTTATATACTCATACTGGATTGACAGTCACACACACACACACACACACACACACACACACACACGCACACACACACACACACATATTAGAAATATTAGAAGAATAAAGTCATAACTTTCCGAGAAAAAAGTCGTAATATTCCGAAAAAAAGTCGAAATATTACGAGAAAAAAGTCGGAATATTACGAAAAAAAGTCAAAATGTTACGAGAAAAAAGTCGTAATGTTACAAGAATAAAGTCAGAACTTTATGAGAAAAAAGTCATAATATTATGAGAAAAAAATTTGTAATATTACGAGATTAAAGTCGTAATGTTACAAGAATAAAGTCATAACTTTAAGAGAAAAAAGTCGTAATACTACGAAAAAAAGTTGAAATATTACGAGAAAAAAGTCGTAACACTTTGTTAAGCTCTTTTTTACTGTGTTAGCTGATACTTCTTTATCTGCACTATCCCCTTTGCTGCTGTACACTGCAATAATAATGGACTAATAAAGGAATATCTTATCTTATCTTATCTTTTCTTATCTTATCTGATCTTATTTTATCTTCTATATTGCGCAAAAATGTTCCAACGGTTGTGTCAGTTAAGTACTTTTACTTTGAAACCCCCCAGCCACCGGAAGCGTCATGTTATCGCTCATACTGGATTGACAGTAGTCACACACACAGAGAGAGACACAGCTGTACATGCAAGAGGAATACTGACCTAATTAATTGTACAAGAGGACAACAACAATAACAACGACGACACAGGGACCTTTAACGTTAACTGTAAGTCCTGCTACACTTTCCTGTCTTTTTAAATGGTGTCGAGGCAGCTAGTTGTCATTGAAAACCGTGTTCTTGTGCGGTGTGTTGTAGTGAAGGAGAGGATGCCATCAGCTGTTAGCCTCAAGGTGCTTTAATACAGCAGTGATCCTGGATTATACAGGTGATATATCCACCTTAAACATGCATGTCAGTGCTGGCACGTATAGGCTTGTAAAAACGAAGCTAGATACTAGATAACAAATGTCATATTATTGACTGTAATTGTGTGATAGTGCACACTGCAGACTATATGGGCCTTTATATTAAATTATCTCACAGCTAAGAGACATTTTTTTTTCTGTTTGCAGGCTGGTAAAGATACATAATGCAAGAGCCCACCATTTTGGATGAAATGTCTGAGAGATATTATCCCAGCAGTGGGTTTACTCATGCGTCTCATATGACTGACAGACCTCCATTCATGCAGTCAATCAATCAATCAATCATGTACTTATTTGCAGTCAATTAATCCCCATTACTACTGCAACAATCAATCATTCTAATATTGCGAGAATAAAGTCATAATATTATGAGAAAAAACGTCGTAATATTACGAGAATAAAGTCATAACTTTACGAGATAAAAAATCAATCATTCTTATAGAGCAATTATTATTTTCATGATTTGGTTTTTCTTTGCATTATATATATATTTTTTTTATCAATTACTTGATAGAATAAAAAAAACAGTTAATAGATCCCAACACAGCTTTGTTTTTTTTAAAAAAAAAACCCTGAAGTTTTCATATTTGATTAAAAAAAAATGCTAGACATCCAACTCTTTTGTCTTTTTTTTTTTCATTTTGTTTTTCCTTTATTTGGTTTTACTCAGACATCTACATAAACATACTGGTAAAGATACATAATGCAAGAGCCCACCATTTTGGATGAAATGTCTGAGAGGTATTATCCCAGCAGTGGGTTTACTCATGCGTCTCATATGACTGACAGACCTCCATTCATGCAGTCAATCAATCAGTTAATTGCAGTCAATTAATCCCCACTACTACTGCAACAATCAATCATTCTTATAGAGCAATTATTATTTTCATGATTTGTTTTTTTTTGCATGCTATATTTTTTTATCAATTACTTGATAGAGTAAAAAAAATAGTTAATAGATCCCAACACAGCTTTTTTTAAAAAACCTGAATTAGTAGACATCCAACTCTTTTGTCTTTTAACAACCAAATGTGTGGCAAATAATGAATGGCTTTTATATTTTATATTGATCCATAAATCAATTCCTTGTCTATTCAGTTAAGTTTTTATTGGACGGCATGGGTAAATTTGACTTGCTGCATTATAAAAACAGACTCATCCATTAGTAAACAGAATGAAGTAGGTTTGGAAAAGAGGGTGCATATTTGTATAATGCTCCTTCATACTAAAATAAATCTAAATATATTCTTTTAAAAAGGAAGCAATGAAAACCATCGATTAGTTAAAGTGACATCCAATAGCAGTAGAAACAATAAGTGACTGCAATAACTAAAAAGAACAAGTTCAAGCAGTTAAGAAAAGCCATATACTGTTGTTGCTATTTCTGCAAGTCAGAATAAATACAGTGAATCAGAAAAGGTGACTAAATTGAATAAGATTATCAGGCAAAAACAACCTAAGTACAAGGGGAAACATCTACAAGAAGTTAGAGACTAAATGACGTGTGTTTTATATACAGTCCAAGGTTTTACTGGCCTCATTGTGTAAGATATGCCTATACTTGTGTTGCATCCATTTAAATATTGTCCTAGGATTATAAAAGTTGTGGCTGTAAGGATGTTTCTGTAGTTGTAAACTGCAGAACGGTGAGGGTTATTCTGATTATTTTGTTGATTTTCTTTCAAGGCCTCTGTCTGGGAGAGAAATAACACCAATTTAATTTTCCTTCCTCTGTCGCAAACAGAAGAAACTGTGCGTGGGACTTGGTGTCATTACAGAGAAAGCTCCAGCAACCTGTCCAGCCTAGAAGCCAATACAGAGCTAACAAGCGTGCTATTGACTGCTGCGACCGAGGGAGAGGAAGAGGAGGAAGAAACAGCCAAAAAGAGAGAGAGAGAGAGAGAGAGAGAGAGAGAGAGAGAGAGAGAAAGAGAAAGAGATTGTCCTCTCTGGCTATAAGGGGGTTTTTGGTCACAGAGATCATTGTTTTCCAGAAGCTTCTCAAGGGAAAAGTAGCCATTGAAATGTCTCTAATGGCCGAGCTGTCATCAGCCCAGGTGACCAAGTGCACCTGAGCATTACTGGTGCTGCACACACTCAGTCACCAGCAGCCGGTGGGCTTTTGCTGCGCAGTACAAAAAAAAGCAAATCTACAGTGCTGTAGGTTGAGGAGGAGAAGCGTCACACTTTTTTTTTTTGTCTGGATTATCTGGAGCTTCTTTTTGCTGATTTGGTGGCTTACCTGGGAGAGACAAACAAGCGTGGGAGGACTAATGACTGTTTGTGGATTTGGGATTTTACTGAGCTGTTGATTATAGCAACAGAAGGAGGAGGAGGCTGCTGGGAGCTCAAGCATCCATGTGCAGGAATCACATATGGAGCCAGACCATACAGGTTTGTGTCAGCAGTTTCTTGTTGCATGAGTGTGTGTGTGAGAGTTTATAATCTGTGCCTGGTGATCACAACATTGCTTGGGTTTTTTTTAAAAACAGCATCTTTGTAACTTGTATTATAGCAACATGTGATATAGTTGCAACAGATGTTTTCAGGTTAAACAAAAATGATCTGCTATCACCATCTGCATGTCTTTAATCACTAACCCAAACATTATTTACAACCCTATGGATACATAACGTCTAGCTAACATCTCCAGACTGTCTGCTCAGCAGATGTTTGTGAACGCTGCTTGATTCATTGCTGTATTGCCCCATAGTAGTCTCCTGGTGGGACGTGGTGGGACGTGGTGGTGGAAGAGGCTTGCTCCTCAGGTCTTGAACACAGTGTCCCAGGACGTGTACTGTTCACTCCCCCCTTTTTTTCTTTTCTTTTTTTGTCCATTCTGCTGAAGAACTTGCATGATAATTTGCGAGGGGAAAATAGTGCAGTATGGCTCTTTTTTCACTCAGACTAACTCCATGCATTCCTCATCAAATCATAAGTTCCTGAAGGGTTACTTTGCATGAAAGAATAGAGTTTACTTTTGCACCTCCAAGACGTCAGCAAGGTAATTATTCTCCAGCATGAATTTATTATCATCGCTAATGACTTTGAAATGAGAAACTTCCTCATCACACTTCCTGAAGGGAAAGGATATTACGCTTTAGGAAGTTGCCTCAGGGGGTCTGGACGGCCTGTGACGGGGTCTTGAGCGTAATTTAACACATTTTCTACAGTGCTGTCAGATTGGATTAAGTAACTTTATATATTGTGACTGCACTTATATCCCTTTTACGTCAAGGAGTCTGATCCTTTTTTTTTACCCAGAGTGACTTACAACAAGTGCCACAAAGAAGGCACAGTATGGAGGATCAGTGAGGGATGCAATCGTGTGATAAAACTGCTGTATATAGAGCGATGGCTGCGGTTGTTGCACAGGAAAGAGATAAGAGCTTAGAAGAGAGTTAAAAAATATGTATTTTTTTTGCTTCCAGCAATCCTCCAAAGTGTAACGACAGATTAGATTGCATAGTTCAGATTTTTGCATGTGTGTTGAGATATGCCTTTGGGACTAGTCACCTGTCATAGAAGTGTATGTAAATTTACTGATCTCTTTCATTTCCTCTTAAACTTCCGTGTTGCTTGAGCTAATAGTGAAAAGGAGGGAGCTCACAGGACTGTGAGTCATGATATTATACCTTCTTAAGAGTCACTGTCAACTGTCAGCAGAATAGTTGCATAATCAAACAGACTTGTTGTATTTCCTTCTGTGTCGTAATTACAACAGAAAGCAGTTGTCTGGATTCTTATGTAAGGTAGGAAATTGTTGTTTCCAACAGAACACTAAACTAAATAATTCTTTTTTTCCCCTCCATCCTCTGTATTTGATGATAATAGTGTTTGTCATTTCCATACTTAGATTATTGTAAAGGGGAAATTGATTGAAGTATTCTTTGCTCTCTCTGCAGAATAGCTCCACTTGAAGCGGTTGAATTTTATTTGCATACACTTTTGTTATCAAGTTGATGTGTTTATAGGTTGTTCAAAGTCTCTGGAGTTCTTCTCTAAAGAGCTGCAGCACAGTTGTCTATAATCAAGGTAGAGAAGGAGGGAAAAACCTGAATAATTCATATCAGGGAGGGCGATATGGCTGAAATCACTATAAAAAAAAATATATTAATATTGTTCTGATAACTTTGTCCCGCATCGCATCAGAGAAAACTCTTCTCATGTGTCAAACAAAAACATCAATAACTTCGTTTTTTAGTAAAAAAATAACACAATATCAGCATCTTGCGATCCAATTCCACTAAAAGTCAGCATCCGTTTATATTGAATTATCACTCAGCCCCCATATGGCCACATGTTTGTTCATCCTGATATGAATATTAAATGATCCACTCATTTTTTGTCTTGCTCTCTGCAGTGTAGTGTTTGAGCAACTGAGCCTGTGAAGGCCCCCCGCAGACGGCCATGTTGGATCTCTTCCTCAGAGTGCTGGTGTTGATCCGTCTTCACCTGTCGCCTCACAGCACCTGGCTGCCGACCTAACTCCTCGCTCCCGCTCTCTTCCTGCATCTCTTTCTTCCACCGCCTGGCCGGGAGAAAGGTAAACGTGATGGGGTGGGGGGGTTGTTTAGAGGGTGTGCTTGAGCTCTTATTGACAGGTATTTGAATAAACCATCTGTAGATTCAGTTTGATGAGAGTCTATGAGAGGGGGTGTGAGGCAGACCAGACTGATGAAATGAAAAATAACCTTCGAATCTACATTTCTTCTTGTGCAGCCTCGGCACTGACATTGAAGTTTTTTCGCTCCCAGTATCTTTAGTAGTTTCTTACTAAAATTATTTTTTATATGACATATTAATGAGGCTCTTGTACACCTTGCTATGTTAAAGGAATATATGGAAAAAATATAGCCAGCAGCCAGTTAGCTTAGCTTAGCAAAAAGACTAGAAACAGTGGGAAAACAGCTAGCCTGGCTCTGTCCACAGGTGACAAAATCCACCTACCAGCATCTCTAAAGCTCACTGGCTTAACACGTGTAATCGAGTTTGTTAAATCCATACAAAAACTGAAGAGTAAAAAAACAACACTTTGTGGTTTTACATGGGGTTGTGTGCCAAACTATGTGTTACCTTTGGACAGAGACGGCTAGCGGTTTACCCTTGTTTCCACTTTTAGTGCTATGCTAAGCTAATTGGTTGCTGGCTCTACCTACATATTTAGCGTACAGACATGAGAGTGGTATTGATCTTCTGCTCTAACTCTCGGCAAAAAGAATCGAATCAGAGTATTTCCAAACAATGTGTAACTATTCCTTTTGTTATTTAGGAATTTCACCTTGCCCACTTAAAGGTAGCCCACTTCTGCTGAATGAATATAGAGGAAACATTAAAGCACACTAACATAATTCCATTTCCTTTTTTCCAGGTCCTTGGTCCTTGTGGAAAATGTCCTATGCACACCACAAGCTGCTCACCTGGAGCTTACCTCACCTCCTCCTTCTACCGCTGACCTACCTCTTGTTCCTGGCTTCTCCAACAGGTAAAAACAAACCGTCACTCTGAACACAAACTGGCCAAACCTCATTTGTTGACCGAGAACTGATAAGGAAGCTCACAGCTGTGCCTCATCTCCGCGCTCGACTACACAGTAAATTTACAAACCTTTTGGTTTACTCAGGGTGTGTCTTCATCCGTCTTTAGAATCAGATGATACTTGGGTGGTTCAGCTGGTGTTTACTGTCCGTCTAATCTGAGGCGGAGGGACAGAGGGCTGTTGGCACCCCTACTGTGTGCCTTCTTTCTGATGCCACTTCGCTCAGTGGGTTACAATGTGAAACAGGACAATAGGGGCTCTGTGTGTGGACATTGTGTATATGTGTGTGTGTGTGTTGAGGGGTGGGGGACAGAAGAAGAGTGGACAAGGGGTGGGATGACTAAACAGAGGCCAAAGGGTCCTTTCTAAAACAAACTACAGTGCTTTCGTGTGTGTGGCAAGACCTGTGTTTTTCCAGACTTGAGTTACACTGACGTCCCATGAAGTAAACCTTAGCCCACTTGTTGCCATGGTAGCAACAGTTACGGGTACAGCACTGTCTGATGAACTGTGTTTTTCAGTTTTTAGTGAAGCCACCGTCACTGATAACAGCCTTTCCATCAGCAGGACAAGCTCTCCACTGACTGACCTTGCACTCAGCTCAATTTTATCATAGAAACATCTAGAAATATTGTTGCTACTTGTGCTTACAGAACACCTGCGTCAAAATGATATTATTGTGCCCAAATCAAGTGCGCCACAGGTGCACCAAGGGGAGCATGGCCACGAAATTACCAAAAATGCATTTGGCATGCTCGCGATGATCTTGGCAAGGTGCACTTGACTGCAATCTGGTCCGCACCGCTGGCTTCACAAGCCCGCGGTGTCCTCTTGAGCACAAAGAGCAGCAGTAACCATCGACAACAAAATGCTGTGTTGTAGAGAAAGAACTAAACTGCTAACGTGTTAAATAAAACCCCACACAATAAGTGGTAATCATCAGCCCGTTTTTCCTTCTTCTTTTCAATTTTGCAGTTTTGACCTTGTTGCAGGTTTAAATATCCTCGGGCATATGTTATCAGTTCTAAATTTGTTTTTCTCTGGGTGAGAAAATGGACGTGTGGCGTGACAGCGTGTGAAAAGAGTCAATTGCGTGAGTCTCACAGTCAATGCCTGAGAGTTGGCAACCCTGTCAATGATAGAAAAATCGTGTTCTTATGTAGGGATATTAATATTGACCAGCTGAATACATGTAAACATAAAAGTAATTATTACCCCCACCAAGGCCGAAGGACTAGGAAGGAGGTTATGTTTTCACCGGCGTTGGTTTGTTTGTTTGTTGGTTGGTTTGTCCGTTTGGAGGATTCCTCCAAAAGTCTGTGATGGATTTGAATTACATTTTTTGGAGGGGTGGGGTGTGGCACAATGAACAATCCATTAGATTTTGGTGGCGATCTGGATCATGATCCGGCTTTTAATAACTACACTCAGCCTGTGCATTAACACCACAGGCTTTAAGACATGCACAGTGTAACTTATGACACTGATGATCCTGATGCGTCACCCTGCCTCTTTCCTTCTGCCTGCAGAGAGAAAGACAGAGAGAGAGCAGGGGGTGGAGGGAGGGTGGGACACCTGTAGAATCTGCGTTTTTTCACATTAAACTCGGTCAAATTACAGTTGAGTTCGACCAACGCACACTTGGTGATTGTTGGAAAGAGTAACGACGACGGTTTAGGTGAGTTTTACTTTGTTTCTGTCCAGTTAGAATGAAGTGTTTTCCGATTCTCCGCTACGTACAGCTGATCTCATCATAAACAAAAATACACGTGGGTGATGGCGCAAGCTGAACGGAGAGGGGGGGCGGAGGTCTGCGCTCTCCGAGTGCCATTCTAGTTTTTGATGCAATGTAAAGCAAGCTTTTACCCAGTTATCACTAAGCCCAGTAGAAGAACCAGTACTTGTTGTGCATTCATTGACAGCATATTTCCAAATGTAGTGTAGAATACTGTTCATAGGGGGCTACTAGTAAATGATAAGTGATCATCACCAGTACTTGCAGTTAGTATATGATTGTAAACCTGCTTATGTGCGTGTACAATCTAAAGATTTAATCTGCTTTCCGTGTGTCGACCGCGCTGAACTGCAAGACAAATATAAAACCACACTTTTTTCATTGCAGCTGCAGTTTTCTTAATTCACAGAGTGACTCAGCAGCTTTCCTTTTGTCCTGGACTCTTATTCACGGCTAGTTTGGCTTCTCTGTCTGTGTGGACATTCATTTAATTAGGGGTGAAATATATCCTTCTATTTCTCCCTGCTGTTACTTTTACAGTCTGTGGGATTTTATTGTACCTGGCTACACAAATGACTTTCTGGTGTGTTGGACAATGGATGGATTGAATTGAGCTCCTTTGATACTGCTTGGTAAAGCTTGAATAAGAGTAGTTTTTATCACCCAGAGCAATGCTCTTAAAAGAGCAACATGCACATAGGGGGGCAGCTAACTGTACCAGCTCACTGCACTGCTGATATGAGTCTGATATGGTCTGGCTCAGAGGGTGGAGTCTGGTGCGTTCTGCATACTGTGCTTTGGGTTTTAATCAGTGTCTTGTTTTGTCAGGGAAAAGCCTCACTTCCTCTCTCTGCTGCTGACTTGGCCGACTGCTCAAATTGCGGCTGCATTTCGGCGTTTCTGAGAAATGTTCAGTCAGAGCCTAATCTGTGAAAAGTCTCACTGTGGTTTTCACTTTGCCCCCTTTGCCTTCGACAATGCCAAGAGTAGCCAACAATGCCCTGATTGATATAAACAAGTGAAGTCATGAAATGGCCTGGGAAGCGCTGCCCGCTGGCGGATCCGTAATGTCGCCTTTGGCAGATCCTTTTGATCAAACTACACGCTGCACAAAACTCTAGAATTTCTCTTCCAGGAAACCAGTTCAAAAATCTGTCACAGTGACTTGTAGTTTTGAACATCGGTCCACATTGTTTTCTCCTTCCTCCTGTCCCCCGTCCCAGGTGTGTCAGCAAATCTCTGCAGGGTGACCGGCGGGGTGCTGGGGATCGACCGGAGCGGCGTCATCACCCTGGGTTGGCACTCTCTGGCCAAAGGGATAGGCGGGGCGACGTGCTGGCAGTCCTGCTGCTTGAATCCGAGCTGCAACGCCGTGTGGAGCCTCGGCGGGCAGTGTGTGCTCCTCCGCTGCTCACAGAGTGGGGGCTGTCCCATCATCTCCCTGCCCCAGCCCCACAAGGAGTCCCTCGGCCTCCTCCAGCTGCTCTCAAAGGTATAGAGAGCAGCTGGAACAACATCAACATCATCTGACCACATTTTTATTGTCATATGTCATTTTTCCAGACGCGTACTAACGTCATTGATTAGAGTACAGTGACGCCAACAGGAGAAAATTAAGCTTAAAAACACTTCTATATATAATTATAGATAACAATCTATATAATTATCTTTCTTATTTGGAAGATTCATCATCTATTTAGACGTTTTGAGCAGAGCATTTACGTATATTATTTTACAATTAAAGCTAGGGTCCTCTTCACGAAGTCCACTATGTTGCTCCACCATGTTTCTACAGTAGCCCAGAAAGGACAAACCAAACAGTGGCTCTAGAGAGAGCCCTTCATGTTTTTGTGTTACCAGAAGGCCACCGTAGTTCTTTGACACACTTTCTGACTGTAGTAACATTCACTGTAGTAGCAATGTGAGCCGCAAGAGTGTTAAAATGTGGTACCACCAGCCGCCGTCTGACTTCAGTTGCTCCTAAAATAGTGTTATTATTGTAAGGATGACCATGCAATGACATACACAGAATTTAAATTTGGTAAAAAGAGAGCACTGACAATGGGAATTTGGTATTTGCAGATACCCCGAGTTTAAAGGTACATTGTGTAGGATCTGGCGGCATCTAGCGGTGAGGTTGCAAATTGCAACCAACTGAAACTTCCTCCGTGTGCCAAGCGTGTAGGAGAACTACGGTGGCTGACGTGAAAAAAATGAAAATACAAATGTCCCTCTCTAGAGCCACTGTTTGGTTTGTCCGTTCTGGGCTACTGTAGAAACATGACGGCCGGCTCCCTATGTAGATATAAACAGCTCATTATAAGGTAACGAAAACACAACGATTCTTATTTTCAGGTGATTATACACAAAAGAAAACAAACATACATTAATAATATATTCTATTTCTGCCAATAGATCCCCCTAATTGTTACACACTGTTCCTGTTGTAATTTATAAACTATTTTTCTTGTCTATAACTTTACTTTTTAGAGTCCCGTCATCACAGCAAGACGTAGAAGAGCTCCTCACGCAAAGCATGCAGAAAGCCACGCACCACACACTGGACACCTTACCAGCACGGTAACTTCACAGAATATGGGTTATTTCTGAATGTTTATATTGCATTGTTTTCTTGTAGTAGCTGCTGTTAATTAGTTAACCTTCTGTACCAACACTGAAATAAGTCGGCCAGTATTCTTCCCCTTTCTTCGTCGTCCTTTCTTAAATGCTCCCCACCCCCATTCTTTGCAGTCACACTAGTCAGATAGGAGTGTGGTGGTAGATTCAGCGTGTAATTTGTCACATCATTCAAACCTACAATCTTTATCTGTTCCTACAGGAAATCCCCGAACTGGAAATGGAAACTCCGACAGTACCCAGCACCGCAGCATTTGTCCAAACGGCCCAAAAGAACCTCAGCCAGTTAGCCAATGGGAGTGCAGACATCGCTCCAGCTCCACCGCAGCAGAACTCAACGGACACCGTCGACACCGCCGCGTCTTCCAATAGCAGTGATGTGAGCACATCCGCGACGACCGCAACCGCTGTCATCACAGCTCCAACACAGACCGGTAAGGAAGCTAACGTCTGCAGCGGTTGGTGTCAGCGATCACCTATTTTCAGCTCGTTCAGTAATGTGTCTTGTCTTCATTTATTAATTATGAGCTGCTAAATAATGTAGCGGCACTGCAGCCTTGGAGGAAGATTTCGCACGACACTCAGGTCCATTCTTTACTAAAATTGGTTAAATACCTTGTTGGCCTTTTTTTTTTGTCTGAATTATTAATAGTTTCTTCCGAGGTCTTTTTTTATTAATGATCAATAATCAATAGAACAGTCACTATGCGGGGAAAGTTTTTTTTTGTTTTTCTGAACAACACATCAATCATACCTGACGACAACATACACACACACAGCCACAGCTGGCCACAGAAGACATAACTGATTCTCAATCATGGATACATACAATTTAAATTATAGAAAAATACAGGGAGAGTATCCACAAATAAGTCATGAAATAATAATAATAATAATAATAATAATAATAATAATAATAAGAAGAAGAAGACAAGAGAGAAAAATAATAATAAATATAAATAAATAAATATAATAATAATAATAACAATAATAATAATAATAATAATAATAATAATGACAAAATTTAATAAATAACTGTCCTTTTTTAAGCCTACGTTTTTCTGTCAGACGCACCCAAAATTTGCAAAAGATCCTTTCCTTTACACACAAATTTTATGGGAGACTGCTCCGTTGTTATTTTTCCAGATGAAAGCAACATGTGCTGTGGGTGTGAAGCCAAATGAGTGTAAGCTACAGGAATGTGCTGAGACACGCTGGCCTTCTACAAACAGGCCAGTATACAGGAATAACTCGTATGGTCCGTTTCTCTCCGTCCCGGGGCGGCTGCGGCTCAGTCCGAGGTATAACGGGTCGGCCACTAATTCGAGGTCGGCGGATCGATCCCCGGCTCCTCCAACATGTCGAAGTGTCCTTGGGGAAGATGCTGAGTCCCCCCCCTAAATTGCTCCTTGTGCCATCGGTGTGTGAATGAGCATTTAGATCAGATTCTGATTGGATGTATGAATGAATGAATGAATGAATGTATGAATGGGTGTGTGAATGGGTGATTATACACAGTAGTGTAAGGCCATTTACCATTCCTGAAGGACATTATCACCATTTAACTGGCATTCAGTCATTCTTGCATCTAATAACAGATAAAATATGTTCAGCTTGTTTAACTGGTAACACTCCTACTGGAGCAAACAATAACAGGATGAGCTGGTTTGACTGAAAACGTTGTCCAAAACTCAGCTGCATTTTAGGAGGAGCTCAGACTTACATACACAACAAGAACCCGTGATTCTGAAGGGGAACATCTCACATTCACAGTTTGATTGAGAGGGAAACCAATTTAACACCTCATGATCAGTTTACTGGTCATGTGAGAACAGTTGCATAAAGTCTCCTGTGGCTCTGAAGGGGGTTTGTAAAGACTGAGATAATAACCCTGACAATGTAATAAGGGTTATGTTAAAAAAAATGTTTATTCCATCTCAGTTTAGGCTCGGAGACTAGAACATTGGAAAGCCTTTGTTATGAGTTGGGTGTGGAATGGGTGACCTAATGTTGCTGTTTACAAGGCAGGGAGGGTTTAGTCAATAAATACGGTTGAGTTGCATTATGTCAGTTGTACAATCCAGGATGTTTTTGGAGCTTGATCCATACTAGGGGGTCCCTAAACTGTCTTGAATTACATAAATTGGATATCACTGTAAAGCTGAAACTCTTTTCGACATCATTTCATTTGTCATTTGTTACTGTTACTTTTTACCTCTGTGTACGGTGGATGCCTCTCTCATTCAGCAGCCTTGTTATGTTCGTATATACTATGTTGTCCCTCACCGTCCCGTTCATCTACCGCTTAATTTCACGGACAGCCAGGAGCTTCCGCACCTAAAAGTCTCGCCACATATCCATGTTGTTCTTGTCCGACGTTCACCTCCAGTGTATCTGAATACATTCCTACTGCCGTACGTCGCACCGTGTGTTCGAGCTACGCGCCCCGGTTGTTAATGACCCTGGTGCATGTGGTTCACGTTTAAAAATCAACCCTGGTCTGACCTGGGTCGCAAAGCCGAGTCAGTCAACGCGGGTTAAGCCTTTCAAACACAAATTCAACGCTGTATATCAACCCTGCTTGAGCCTTCGGTGTGAAAAGAGTACAGTATATGTAAACTGCCCCCCCCCAGGATGTGTTATTTGTCCCTCTTCTGTTGGAATACTCCGCTCTCTGACCACTTCCTATCCCTTAGCCTGTCACGCTGTACTTTTGGCATCACCTCTGATCCCTGTGTTGTTTTCCACGACAGTGAGGGAGCTGGTGGTGTCAGCAGGAAAGAGTGTGGAGGTCACGTTACCCCTCAACGAGGTCGAGCTCAACGCCTTTGTGGTCCCAACGCCCCCAGGTAAAACCATGGAAATATTACATACTATTGAAATTCATTACCTGACACATGGAGGTTGATTTTCTAATGCATTTCCATTGCATAGACAGAGTTATCAAAATCTGATAAGTCTGGAAATATCTGGAAAATGCACCTGACTTCAATGTATTCTAATAGCAGACTGACTGTCATTTAGCATGTTGTGATATAATTGGTCTTGATGGTTGTATTCCTGAGTCACCATCAGGGTACTGTACGTCACACTGAACACTTGCTGGAGAATTTCAAATCCAGACTAGAAAAAGATTATACAGTTAGGAAGAGGGGACGCACGTCATCGTTCAGTTAATCCCTTGATCCCTCCTCGACATGCTCCAACGATCCCAAAATCTCTCATCTGGAAATGATCCTTATCTGATAGATTCGAATGAAACGCATGAGCAGTTTTGTTTGACGTCGTCACTCCTTTACAGGGACAAACTATGCATTTGACTGGCGTCTGATAACTCATCCCAAAGATTACAGCGGGGAGATGGCAGGGAAGCACAGCAAGACACTTCAACTCAGCCAGGTAACACGTCGCAGCCTTCACATTCGTAAACTGCTCAAAATAAAATGTGCAGCTGGAGCTCTATTGAATTGAAGGTTTCAGTTGCGTCTGAAAATGATTACTTCCTCTTTCTGCTTTCTTTGACTCCCTCTCTCTCTCTCTCTCTCTCTCTCTCTCTCTCTCTCTCTCTCTCTCTGTCTCTCTCTCTCTCTCTCTCTCTCTCAGTTGACTGTGGGCCTGTATGAGTTTGAGGTGACCGTGGACGGGGAGGGGGCTCATGGAGAAGGTTACGTCAATGTCACAGTCAAACCAGGTGAGGACAAACGTGTAAAATCTCATTCATATACTGTGGTGATCTTAGAAGTTGTTTGTAGGGTTGAGTGTTTATGTTCCCCCTTTCGAAAAGAATGAAGCCTGCTGCAGACATAAAAACTAGGGCTGTCAATCGATTTAAAACAAATTAATCACACATCTTTATCTGTTCAAAATGTACCTTAAAGGGAGATTTAAGTATTTAACACTCATCAACATGGGAGTGGGCAAATATGCTGCTTTTATGCAAATGTATGTATATATTTATTATTGGAAATCAATTAACAACACAAAACAATGACAAATATTGTCCAGAATATTGTACCATCACAGGTACTGCATTTAGTAAAGTCAAAGTGGGCATGTCTGTAATCCATACTCTTTATTTATCTATATATGCAATATATCTATAATTTTGTCATTCTGATTATCTGTACTGTAATTTTGCTATTTTTCGCATATTCTCAGTTGCTCTTCCTCACATTTCTTCAAGCTTTTGGGGGGAGTTTTTCCTCATTTGAATCAGGTTTTTTTTTGTGATTAAGTTTTATTGGCTTTAAAGATATGCATTAGAAATTATTAACAAAGAAAATTCAAAACGTTAATTTAAAAAAAAAAATAAAAACAATAAAATTATTACTAATAATGATGAGAAATACCCCCTTCCCCCAATGAATAAATAAATAAATAAATAAATAAATAAAGGGTGTCGTATGCTGTACAGATTATAAATTGAGGCAAATTAGTGATATTGGGCTATGTAAATAAAATTGACTTTGCGTATATGATACTTATATGAACTATTGAAATGTTTCTTATTTGAACCGGTGCCTGTATGTAGTTATCTGTCTTGATATTAACGGTGTCTAATAGTCTAATCCTAATTAAGCTCAGCAGTAGTATGAAGTGGCTCTTCTGCTGCAGCAGGCCCTCAGAAGGGCATGACTTAATGTTTGATGGTATTGTCTCCCCTGACTGTCTGTCGGTGTAAATGATCAGGAATCAGTCCACAGTTCAGCCTCATGTTGATTAAATAAATGTTACCGCTGGCAGACGAGGCTGCTTTTCCTCCCACGCACACTGTGTGACTTTAGCCAAGCTAGCCAGTGACTCGTGCACGCTGCCTCAGTCACAAGCAGCAGCTGACGTACGGCTCCAGCAAAGCGAGCTGATTTCTTGTTTTTCCACCTGACAGAGCCGCGGGTAAACAAGCGTCCTGTTGCCGTAGTTTCCCCAAAGTTCCAGGAGATCTCCTTGCCAACCAGCTCTACGGTCATCGACGGCAGCCGTGAGTATCCCACAAGCAGCTAAAGAGAGAGACCTTGCACCTAAGACATGTTACCTTTTCCTCTCATGCTATTAATCTCATGTATTTAACTGTGCCCCTCCTCCTCCTCCTCTTATGTCCTCCTCCTTACAGAGAGCACAGATGATGACAAGGTGGTGGTGTGGCACTGGGAGGAGG
Organism: Sebastiscus tertius; assembly: GCA_916701665.1. Taxonomy (NCBI): domain Eukaryota; kingdom Metazoa; phylum Chordata; class Actinopteri; order Perciformes; family Sebastidae; genus Sebastiscus; species Sebastiscus tertius. The sequence goes on along the minus strand of CAKAOH010039431.1, from coordinate 33,679 downwards.
TAAAAGGTCCCCTGAGGGAGGAGAAGGTCTCTGCCGACACCCCCGTCCTCACCCTCACCGGCCTGGTGCCCGGGAACTACACATTCAGGTACAGGTGGTCTTCAGTCGTGACATTGTTTTAAAGGGACTGTTTGTAACTTCTTACATGTATAAATCATTGCGGGTCGGTGTCCCATGCGCGCTCACGTGTTGCTACGCTGCTCAGACAAGACTCCAACACAAACTATACGGAAGCACCAAAACCGCAAAGTTCTATCTAGTGAAGCCCGTCTTGCAAAACAGTGTTCGCCGCGGTCGGAGGACGCATTGGAGACTGTAGCTTTGGTCTCCAGGGCCGGAGTCTCTGCTATACACTGCTACTCTGCTCCTCTGCTTGCCTTCACTATCACAACGCGCTCGTTCTCGCTCTTTCGCTCCACTCTCAAATGCATGCGCGCACACTCCACACTGCAGGAGAGTTAGTTTAGCTCTGAGAATATCTAGTGAATGTACAGTGGACGTTTGTGCAGAAATAACTGCTGCAGCTCCTCCAGACCAACAGAGGTTTCCCGTGTCTTGTGAAGTGACGGGGCTCCGCAGCAAGTAACGTTATCGTCCCCGACCAAAACTCCGGTGTCTCCCCTGTTCCCTCCGGCCGCGGTCGGGAGACTGAGGCAGGAAAAGCCAACACTAGGATCAGCAGTGATTCATGGAGAGACCTTCGTCTGGTCAGCTAACATTACTGCCAAGCAGCTGGAATATAGAGTGATATTGTGGTTTTAGCTGACGTGTGTCGCCTCACTGTTTTGAGCGATGCTCGTTCAAGTCTATGTAGAGCGAGCACAAGCGCGAGCCCGACGCTGACTTTCGTTGACTTAGCGGCCACAGGTGTCGCTGTTAACAAGTATTTCTGATTCTTACAAACAGTCCCTTTAAGGCAGAGGTGAAATTATTTAGATTTCTATCTTTATTATTGAACCTAATGAATGTCCTTTCTCAGTTTGACAGTGACAGACTCAGACGGAGCCACAAACTCGACACAGGCAACCCTCTTGGTCAACAAAGCCAAGGACTACCGGCCTGTGGCCAACGCTGGCGCTAACCAGGTCTGTCTTCTATCGTTGTGGCTCTGTTTCTAAAGAGGGGACACCCATAACATGTCTCCTTTCAGGCTAGCGGAAAGAAAACATCAAAAATACACATTTAGGTGTTTATTTTGCTACTTTGTCTGTTTGCGTCTGTAGATTTTTCTCCTAAAGTCACCAAAAGTTAGCATCAGACAATGCCTCATTTTGCATATTTAAACATAATATTTCAGAAAACTTGTAATACAACTTTAATGAAAGTAATCAACTGGGGACATTTCATGATGATTTCTATTAGTTATTTTTTATTCACCTGTAGTGTCTTGCAAAATGTATGGAATTTTACATTACATATCTTTTAATGGCTGTTTTCTCAAAATGAGTTTTTTCTCAGAGTCTGAGCCAGAAATCTCCACATCAGCAGCACTTACATGCACCAAACTTTCCAGTTTCATTCCTCTCTATATTTTTAAGGTTTTTACAGAGGGGTTTGTTCATACATCATTCATAGTCTGATTTATGCACATTTTTATTCAAAAAAACATGGCAAAAATTAATTTTTTTAATGGTTGTTGACAGTATTTTCTGATTCATGGAGTGATAAAATCCCAAATCCCTCTCTGTAAAAACATTTGACTCTAATATTTCAACAAAATGAAACAAGAATTTTGAACCTGACTTTATCAAATGTTCAGATTTCTGCTCTGGAAATGTGGAAAAAGATAAGATAAGATAAAAAGAAAGAGATAATGATAAAAATAATGCCTCATTTGCATATTTAAAATGAAATGACATGGAAACATGAAATTTCAGAAAACTTGTAATACAAAAAATAATTGTCTTAATGTCAGTAATTGACTGGGGAAGTGTCATGGTGATATCTATTAGTTAACATTTGTACCCTGTTCACCTGTAGTGTCTCTCCTTTGCACCAAACCACCGTTTTTTTGTGAAGAAAAAAAAAAGTCAAAATGCCATTTTATTTACCAAACCAGCGCACTCCTGGTAACCAATAGCCGGTCTCTCCTCTCCCTTCATCCAGGTCATCCAGTTGCCACGCAACTCCATCACGCTGTACGGCAACCAAAGCACCGACGACCACGATTCCCTGTCTTACGAGTGGTCCCTCAGCCCTGAGAGCAAAGACAAGGTGGTGGAGATGCAGGTGAGATACCGGAGGACGACGCATATACATAATTAATCCTCCTGTTTCAGGAGAATCACGGCATGACAGCGGCTGACATCTCTTTGTGTGTGCTCTTTCATTTAGGGCGTCCGGACACCGATCTTGCAGCTGTCGGCCATGCAGGAGGGCGACTACACCTTCCAGCTGACTGTGACGGACTCGGCTGGACAGCAGGAAACGGCGCAGGTCACCGTCATTGTGCAGCCAGGTAAACAGCTGGAGATAAAAGAAAGAAAAAGATGCTCACGTTTATGCCGCTTTAGCACTTTTGAATAGGGAAAAGTTGAGAGAAATATTAGGTTAACCAGCTGCTGAGGGCATTAATTACAGTTCCTTTCAACTGTCTTTATTTGATAGTCATTAACTTGTGGTTTTTAAAGCCTATTTGTTCAGCTGTGTGTACTTTTGCACCACTTACAGACAAGACTAGAATTAAACTCCTCGTCTCCTCCTCCTCTGTACTCAATATGCTCTGTGTCTCCTCATTTGCTCTCACTCTCTTCCACAGGTTATATACAAATATACACGTGAAGTGTGAAGAGCATAGAATGCAACAGTACTTGGCCTATATAATGTGCAAAGCTGATGTCGGGGCATAAGCTGCTGTTAAGAACTTCTATTTGCTTAACCTTTGGATAACAGCTTTTTGACTCCGTGAACGGGAGGTGTGCGTGGGTGCACTTGTACGTTTCACCTGATAAGCACCCGGTGTGAACTGTAGACGGTAAACACACACTGGCACGACGCCGGTTTGAACAGGAGCGGTTATGCGAGCACACATCCACCTGCTAGGTCAAACTATGTCAACCGTGTGAGTTCTAATGTCTAAAAAGAAATGGCAGAGTGTTTGTTAGTCAGAGGTATTTCAGAACAACACTGCTGTTCTTTGATAACACTTCGACCTTTATGTTCTGTATCAGGTTGTCATTTATATATCATTTATATGAGTGGGTTTTTTTCTAAGATGTTATTTGTTATAAATTGATTTTTTAAAGGGACTGTTTGTAACTTCTTACACGTATAAATCAATCCGGGTCGGTGTCCCATGCGCGCTCGTGTGTTGCTACGCTGTTCAGACTCAGACTCCAACACAAACTACACAGAAGCACCAAAACCGCAAAGTTATATCTAGTGAAGCTTGTCTTGCAAAACAGTGTTGGCGGTCGCAGGACGCGGGGGAGACCGTAGCTTTGGTCTCCAGGGCCGGAGTCTCTGCCGTACTCTGCTTTTCTGCCTGCCTGCTTGCCTTCACTCGCACACCGCGCTCATTCTCACTTGCTTAGCTCGCGCCACCTCACGTGCCTGCGCGCACACCACACACTGCAGAAGTTCATCCGTAATTATTATTACTATTTATTTTTTTTTTTACCTACTATGGCCCTAATACGCTGTCATAAATATTAGTCCGTCTGTCAAACCACTGATTTGTCAGACACTGACCTGATGTGAATAAAACTTGGAGAAATGATGCGATTTGACCAATGTTCAGAGTTTCATAGTTTGAAAGGGCTTTAAAGAAGAGGAAATGTTTCATGTGGTTTTCATTTAAGCTCTGAGGACAACCAGACACTTTTGACGGCCCACTTACTACCATAACCTTCATGTGGGTTGTACAGAGATGTATTTTTAGTTTCATCTCTCTCACTCTCCATCCTCCAGAAAACAACAAGCCACCAGTAGCAGATGCAGGACCGGAGAAAGAGCTGACGCTGCCAGTCGATCGAACCACGCTGGATGGCAGTAAGAGCAAGGACGACCAGAAGATAGCCACCTACCACTGGAAACTAACCAAGTGAGTCGGACACAAAGGCAGTTTGCATTGGCTGCAGGCTCCTAGTTGATGCAATAACTGAAACATAGTCAGTTAAAAGCTTCATTGCAGATACAGTTTGATTCAAATGTACAAAAACAAACTCACCAAGGTCTATCCGTCCTTCTACAGTAAATTCTCTTTCACACTCTTCTCGTTCTGTTTCTGCCCCTCCATCAGGGGTCCTGACGGTGTGAAGATTGAGAATGCAGACAGCGCCGTTGCCACGGTGACAGGTCTCGAGGTCGGCACGTACATGTTCACCCTGACCGTGACTGATGACAGGAAGCTGGAGAGTAGCGACACTGTCACAGTCATCGTCAGAGAAGGTCAGGAGATATTTGTGTGTGTGTGTGTGGATTTATAATTAAGGAAGCAATTCCACTTTGGAAACATTATAAGTAGATTTCTGTGTGTCTTTTAAAGCAGGAGTCGTTCTTATTTTACAGCACATAGCTGCTTAGAGCAAACAAACTCACTGTTGTCTTACAGTTTGTTAATTCTGGATCGCTTTCAGCTCAAAGCTAGTCTCCCAAGAGTCCATAATAAAATCATAATAATAACATTTTCAGAAATACTGTACAACACACATATACACACGCATACTGATCCTATATTCACATGATTATAAATGCACACACACACACAATTGGATATACATAGTCATACATAATTACATAATACGCATACAGACACAACACACAACACATTCTCACTCCCAACTCGTCAAATACTCGGTCAGTGCCCCTTGGCATCGAAATATGACTCTCTAGGTAGCCTTCTATTGTCAGTTTTGGACGTGTCAGGGACGGTGTGTCAATACACGCTCGTTACATGCGTAGTGTCTTTTCAAAATAAACTTCCGTTTTCACAGGAAGGTTTAGGCAACACAACCACTTAGTTAGGACTTGACTGACTAACGAGTCACATGACTAACGACTGATCTGACGAACAGCTGCCTCCTGGTTAAAAGTCCTGTTTGTTTGACCCATCCGCCACCACTCCCGCCCGCCCTAAGTGGACTTTCTCGCTCTTTATACTACGTCAGTTGCTCTGACCGTCTAATAATGACATAGATGGGTTTACATTGGAGTTAGTTGAAAGCCTGGTGCATACAGTCGCTAAAGGGTGCCTCTGTGCGTTTGTATCCAATGCCAAGGGGCGCTGACCGAGCAACGAGTTGACGAGTTGGGAGCAACACACGCATCCCTATATATCCAAACTAATACACACTCACTGATGGTGCAATAACACAAAGCATGGTGACAGCCACAATTAGAACAGTTTACAATCCATCAGTTATATTATTCATGTTATGATCCCATTATTGGGTTATATGTCTAAATTCTTGTCGTTTTTTTCCATCAGAGCTGGACCAACCACCTGTGGCTCATGTTGTGTCGAGTCCGTCCATCGCTCTACCTGTAAGGACCGCCACTCTAGATGGTTCTCACTCCACTGATGACAAAGGTGGAGTCAGCTACCTGTGGACCAGAGATGATAGCAGCCCCGCCGCTGGGGTGAGACTGGCCTTCAACTGGATATTACAAATTATTGTTGTTTGCTCTGATCTAGTTTATAACGCTTTATAGTAGATGGAATATAAAACCAAAGAAAGTCACACCTTGGAAAACACATTTAAAGACTTAAACCACACTAAAGCAGAAACATTTGAACACGTCTTTGTTTTGTTGTTCCAATAGGATGTACTGAACAACTCTGACCACCAGGCAGTGTTGTTTCTGGGAAACCTGGTGGAGGGGAAGTACGGCTTCACCCTGACTGTAACTGACAGTAAGGGACAGACCAGCACTGACCGGGGCACCGTGGAGGTCAAACCAGGTGAAGCGAACATTATTGTGTTTGCTCGCTATAGTTCCCTCAAACAATGTATAACGAAGATGTGCATCAGAGGGGATTAAGAAGTGGGTGGTCGACTGAAAAAATAAGTAGATCTATGCTGTATACCTGCATATTCCCTGCATTATACCACTGCCTAGATGCAACCTAATCATTACCTAAAACTAGATAGCCATATCCTCAAGTGACCATAGATTACGTTACATGAATCTTGAAACACCACCACACAAAGTAACCTGAATCTATAGCTAATATAAGCCTTTAGCTACATGTTGCAACATGACTTCATTACTCTACCACGAAAGAATCATCACTTGACACGACTCTATAAGTCTCACTCCACTCGACGATAGAATATGCAGGTTGCGCAACGAACTGGCAACCACTGGTTGTGAAGTGAATGCAGTGGAGAGTGCGACATCTAGTGGCTGAATGTTATCAATGGCACTTTAAATTACAGCATTTCATCAGATAATACCTCTTAGGATGTATTGGAGTTTATTTTTGCCTTTTGAACAAATCCGTGCCTGCAAATGTTTTCCACACAGCAAGAGACTCATCAACAAACAGCAGAAGGTTGAGCAGGTCAGTGTGCAGCATACGGTGCTCGGACACAAACGCAGCCAGAAACTAATCCGTCACTGGGAGCTCTGGCCTCTTTCCCAGATCGCAGAGTGTCAGATGGGTCCTGCAATCAGTCTCATGTTTTCCTCCTTGTTACTTTTTCTTTCCCACTACACTCCTCTCTACTCTACCTCCCCCCGTCCACGTCTCTTCTGTGCTCTAATCTCCTTTTCTCACCTCTCTGTTTATCAGACATATGGGAGCGTGACCTGGTGGAGTTGGTGCTGGAGGTCTCCGTGTCTCAGGTCACCCACCGTCAGCGCGACATGCTGCTGCGCCAGGTCGGGGTTCTACTGGGCGTGCTCGACAGCGACATCATTGTGCGAGAGATCAGTGCTTTTAATGAGCACAGGTGAGTCTTACTATTTTATTCTTCAATTATTTCTGCTCTGAAACCCCTTGATTTTGGAAAAAAAAAAAATAGATGTGTTGTATGTCTGTATGTTTTCTCATATTTTCCTCAAGCTCACAGTCTTTTATTATAACCCCGACTTGGTAATGAATAAACATAACCATGAAAAAGGCTGGAATGAGATTTTGAAGTCTTCCTCCCTCCTCAGTACTCGTCTGGTCTTCCTGGTGTCAGGCGGTCCAGGGCGCCCTCCTCTGTCAGGCCGCAGCGTTGCACTCAGCCTACGCAACAAACTGCACAAACAGAAGAATGACTTTCTCATCTACAAGGCCCGGCGAGTGGATACAGTCAGTGAGTACCTGACACAGTAGTATATAGTTTTTAAGAGATGCACACAACAAAGTAAAAGGAGTATTGAGAAAGAAAATGACCTCTTGACCTCTATTGCCTCAGAAAATGGACAGATAATGGCTAAAGGGATTGATAGGACTCAAAGGTCAAATCTCTAAGATGTTTGAGCTGTTGCTACCAGTTCTATATTCTCCTTCTTAACTCTTTCTCTCTTGCCTCTGTGATGAAACTTACATACTCCGTTATCTTATGTTCTATGATATACATGTGGTATGTTGTTGCTCCATAGTTCCCTCAGTCTGCTTTCTGTAAGATAGTGTACCACTCTGGGACATTAAAGCTCTGGTCTCATCTACTGTCCACTCTGCTGCGCCGCTCTCCTCCCTCAGTCTGCCAGCTGAACTGCTCGAGTCACGGCGATTGCGACTCGTTCACACGACGCTGCGTCTGCCACCCGTTCTGGATGGAGAACTTCATCAGAGCTCAGCTTGGAGATGCAGAGAGCAATTGTGGTGAGATGACATGCATCTTAACTGAATATTTAGAATTCGGTTAGTGCATCAGACACATAATGTGGCAATTAGTTTCTCCTCACGTATTCAAGTTTTACATATTCCATTAGATAGTACAGTAATAACATACTTTGCTTTTGTGTCTAACTACATTTTCAGAGTGGAGTGTACTCTATGTGACTATAGCATCCTTCATGATTGTGGTTGCCATAGCAACAGTTGTCTGGGGGATAGTGTGTTGCTGCAACAGGTAAGGACAATTGCTAAAATATCAAATATTGTTACAGTTATTACTAAATAACTGTGTTATCGCTGTGCCATTGGACACATATACAGTATATGCATCATTTCTGTATTTTACCCACTATAACTACCTCCACACCCACTGATGATATTTGATGTTTTCTTTTGTTTTGAAAGGCGTAAGAGCAAAGTGCGCAGAAGTAAAAGCAGGTATAAAATGCTAGAAGCTGATGAGCAAGACAGTCTGGAGCTACAACCACCTAGAGCTGGTAAGACACACACTTATATACAGCCTTGGCCATACTGGGAACATCAGGAGCGCGTGGCAGCTGCGTTACCTGTTTTATTTTTTTATTTTGGCGTCCGTGTTAACAGGTTAGAGCAGCCACACTATTTTTGACGCAAGCCGCGCGCAGTTAATGGCAACGACAGACAGTGAAAGTGACCTATTGACTGTATATTGACATTATACCCGCAAGATTACTACAGTTTCGATGTGTGTATCTGTATTAAATGTTACGGAGATGAGGAAAAGTAAAGACTTATTTTTAAACACTTCCTGCTTTCATTTCGAAATAAAAGCCCTGAAGTTTTTCCTGTGGACATAATTCCTTAATTTGTTAACACAAGGCTTTTATTCTGAAATATTTGCAGGACAGTGTTGTAGAACATTTAGTGTCTTGCACGGCTTCATGAATGAATATAATACTGGGTTTTATTGTGGATTATTACTATTATTTACAAATTATCACACGTTTATTAACCTTTCTCTGTCTAAAATAAATATAAATGACATTTATAATGAAATGAAATGGCCATTATGAAAGGCAAACTCTATGTAGAAAGAAGGGGCCGAAACGCAGCTGGTGTGAACACTCGACGCGTGAATCACGCAGCCGCCGCGCAACGCTAAATAAAAAATTCTGCATAGTCCAGATTGGACACAGCATCATTTTGACATCCTACCGTTTCTTTCTGTTCTCCACCTGCCTCCTTCCAGCCCGCATGAAGCCGGTACCCGCTCCCACCTCCTCCGCCCTGATGCACTCGGACTCTGACCTGGACAGTGACGAAGGGCAGGGTGGGGTCCCGTGGACGGAGCAGGAGCGCGGGCATCTCCTGCGGCCCCAGAACGGCTCCCTGAGGAACGGCCAGGGGCCGGTGAGGGGCAAAAAGCAAAGGGAAGAGCTGCTATAGCAAGAGAGGAGGAGGAGGGGAGCTCGCTGCTGCCCTCACACACTCACATACACACACACACACACACGGCTCGTCGTCCAGCTGTCACATCCCCTCTTGTTCCTCTCTTCCTCTTTCTCTTTTGTTGTTCTTCAACACAGTAACCTCACACCTCTCATCCATGAAGACAGACTGTGTGATGCCTGGATAAAGAAAGGGAAAGAGAGGAGAAACATGTTGTCCCACTGTCACAGAAAAAAAACATCACTGTACTGACATTTCCCTGCGCCCACACTGAGCCACTATGGAAGGAAAACAAGATGAGAAACAGGGGTGAGCACTGAACGGTGTACAGATATCACCTTATTATTTAACACAGAGACATAAAGAATGTACTGTTACCCCCTCTTACCGATGGCACGCAAAGTAGCCTGAGTGACACCTGACTTTCTGGATTTAAAAAAAAAAAACTGCTTGAATGACACGAAAACCAGCCACTTGACACGCTCACACCTTGCCTCTCGTAGACACGCATGTACGCACACAAAGACGTCCTATTCACACTGTTCCAGGTCAACCTGATGCTACCAAACTGCCATGTAAAAGCCAATGGTTTAACGCTGCTCCGATGATTTTTTGTTAGCGGCCGACGTGGTGAAAAACACAACCAAAACAAGAGCCACCAACAGCAAACGGACCCTCCTCCAAATAAACAAAAACAAAAAATGTGCATGAAGAGTGACAGATTGCAGTTCTGGTACAATTTGATACCGGGATGATCGCCTGCATGATTGTATGTTGGGTGTATGTGTGGATTTATTCTGGCTGCTGTGTCAAAAAGATGTTTCTTCAGAGCAGTTTGTATGTTTTTATTTCTCTTATTAACCCGCGGAAGAGTCACGATGTTGTCAACGATGGCGGTCAGAGGCAGAAGATCCTTTAAAAAAATAAGGCCGTGCTTTTATTCTGAAGGTTTCTCTGTGGATGGAGACTCTGGGACAAACACTGGAATACACGATGAGGAGAAGTTCACAACAAATGGGACCGCTTCCTCACTCACCTCAATATTCATTAATGTAAAGACTGCTTGAACCATGAAGACCACTTAGGTATTCTTTTTTTATTTAATTTTTTTAACAAACAACCTTCAGGCTGTGATTAGATGTCGATGCACTTTGATTTCATGTCTGTCAGCTTCAGTCTCATTTTGTCTGTTGTTGGTTTAAAAGGGAGATCTGTGATGGTTAAAGTTGGAAATGTTCAGCCATAAAAAAAAAAAAAAAGCAGGACTTGACTGCATTCAAAATGTATAAAATATTTAATTTCCTTGATTTTTTAAAGATGAAAGGGTATATTTTAGCAAACATGAATGCAGCTCTAGTCCAGAAGCACCTCTAATTGTAACATACCTGTAGGCTTGAAATGTAAAAGGATGGTGTAAGCTGTAAATGTGGGACTTTAACTTTTTAATCCTGTGAGGTAATTTTGCCGTTTCTGTGCAATTTCAGCAACCAATTAAGAACTGTTTGGATCTGTAAAGGATGAGCTTATTTATCCTTGCTTTCCTTTTGGCAAATATTCCGCTTCAGTTCAATTTGGGAATTACAAAATTACACTAAAAAACACAAGGAAATCTGCATGAAAAAAAAAACAGACATTAAGGGGATAGTTAGGGGGTTTTGAAGTGGGATTGTATGAGGTACTAATCCATAGTCGGTGTATTACCTACAGTAGATGACGATCGGCACGCCCCCAGTTTGGAGTAGCAGACAGGAGTTACCCCACAGTAACAAAGCAATGTACTGCTGTGGATGGGGGCAGCAGCAAAACATATTTTCTATTGTAGGTACTGACTATGGATAAGTACCTCATACAACCCCACTTCAAAACCCCCTGAACTATCCCTTTAAATCAGACATTACTGAACTTCCATTAGTGAGTTGTGCGTCCAGAATGACCTGAAACTGTGTTAAAAAAAATGATGTCTTCCGACAATGTAAGAGCAGAAGGTTAATCTGAGGGAACAGGACACAAAGGAAGGCTGCAAGAACACAGAAGATCTATCCATTTATTTGTTTCGTGCATCAGTGGTAGCGACGGGTGTTTCTACACTGAGTGAAAACTTTAACCAAATGACGCTTCCCTTGCGTGTGAAACTGGCCTGTGAGTCCACATATTGAGTCTCTTTTTCTTTTCTTTTTTTTTCTGTTGAATGTTAAAAGAGGCACACCATTGATTCACTTCAACGTGTACTCTGTGTGAAATAAGCAATCATTTAAATTTATTTGCAAAATTGTCTGTTTCCTCATGTTTCTGCTGCACTTGTTTGGTCTTAAAGCACCAAGGTGCACAATCAGGCCAGGGCGGCGATATTTAAAATTCAGATTAGCTGAATTTATCTGGCCTTCTTTTGCCAACTTGGTTAAGGCAAAAACTAGAATCAAAGAGCACCCAACTCTGTAAAATGGCATCACTTTAAAAATAATGTCATATTCTTCCCATGTTTTATTTTTTGCACATCATAGGAAATGGCTTTTGAAGTAATTGCCAAGATTGTACATTGATTCACTCATTTCTCTCTCATTCCAGGGATAATTATACACCTATCTGACAATACAAAATTCAGCATTTCTTCTGTTACACGTACAACATTTGCCAGTCACTTTGGGGATTTCTAGAAGTAGGTAAATTGACCTTGACTCTGACAGAGTCCACTGTGAAGGAAGACAGAGAAAATGGGGAGAAGCTGTTAAATGAAGGGAGTTTAAAGATGTTTTAGATGAGCTTTTAGTGAAGGATTACCCCCCCCCCCCCCTTCTTTCCATCTGTGTGACCAGACCTGATGCAACTGGATTATCTATAAATTAAAATAAAATGTTTGTTCTTCAGTTTTTGGACAGAACAAAGAGTTTTCCTCATTTCTTCCTGTTTCCCATTTGTCTTTACTTTTCTACTCCCAGCTTGCACAGGTCAATAATGAAAAGGATCTGACACAAAAAAGTCTAAAATGTGCATGTAGATTTACCTGTGAATTTGATGTTATGGGACTTCACCAAAGGCGTTTCTAAGGTCCTGTAATGTGTGTTTGAAGTTACAGTAGAAGCCTGAAATTTGGTAATGCGTGCGAGTTTAGATGAGAATTGCAAGCACATTTTTTCTTTCTCTATTGGTGTAAATTATGAGTTGTCACCAGACCCAAATGGTCTAAATATTGCATATTTGTGATATCACAAATGGACAAAAAATCCTATGACGGCTTTTTTCAAACACACAATTTCTGAATACGGGCTGTGTGTGTTTCTCCGTATATTGAGTAATTTGATAGTTTAACATTATTTATAAAGCACTTAAACCTGCTTTATAATATAAAAGACCTGAAAATCTCACTTTTTACAATATGGGATCTTTAAGATAAGATAAGATAAGATGAACCTTTATTAATCCCCGTGGGGGAAATTCAAGTGTCAAAGCAACAAGCACAGTTACAGAGGTACAGGTGCACAAAAAGATTTTAAAACAATTAATAGAAATACAGAATATACATAGTGAATGGACATAGCGTGCACTGTCTGTCAATAAAAAATGTAGTGTACAATAAATATGTGCAATAGTATGTACAGTCTATAAAATGGTATATGGAATGTAGTCTAAAGTAAGTTGAAAGTGCACCAGTGGTTAAGAGAGGTGGTTGCAGATAGTCCAGATAGTGCGTGTTTTAAAGGGCCCATATTATAAAAAAGTGAGATTTTCACGTTTTTTTATTATAAAGCAGGTTTAAGTCCTATATAAATACTGTGAAAGTATCGAAACACTCAATCCACAGGGAAATAACACCCACAGCCCGTATTCAGAAACTCTACATTTGAAACAAGCTGTCAGGATTTCTGTCCATTTGTGATGTCACAAATATACAATATTTAGACCCTTGACACAATTTTAAATGTAAACATTCTAAATGTGTTCCAGTGCGCTAAAATGGAGCGTTTCAGACAGAGGGTAATTACAGGCATATTCAGGCAGACAGTATGAGGAAAATAAAGGTTTTCTTTAACATTACAGCATGCAAACATGTTCTAGTAGAAACACAAAATACAAGTATGAACCTGAAAATGAGTACGATATGGGACCTTTGAGTCCCAGTGTGACTGTTTAAGAACATTATGTTCATGTTAAAAAAAGTACTGAATGTAGTCTTATTATACATCTTAACACCAGAGGCCAGGACAGCCCAACATGTTCGAGCATGACAGAGCACAAGAAGCATGCAACACTGAGATGCTGCCTGCAGTAATAATTATGTAAACTGCTCATGCCTGCAGATGAATATACAGTATGTGTTTTGTTTTTTATAATAAGAAAATGAATGCAATGATGACATATCTCTGCAGCACAGCCTTTCACAGCTACATCATGAGGAAGCAAAGCAGTCTTTTTTCTTCTCCTCATCATATACAGCAGTCTGCCCTCTGCCTCTCACACTCCTTATATGGGAAAGGAATTAGTTGTGCGAACAAGAACAAGGGCGGAAACGCGGCGGCGCGGTGACAGCTGGGTAAAAACCACCGACATCCAGGAAGGAAAAACCAGACGAAGCTCAGTCTGCTGCTGCAACCTGCAACCACTCCCACTCCTACAGCTACAGAAAGGACCAAATCACTGCATTCACCAGGTTAGCAGGTAAGCGGCAATGTTACGCATCTAACAGTTTCGCTATAGCGTCAAAATATTAAGCGATAAGTGGACGAACAGCGCGTCGCCGCATCGAGTCATTATCAGACGTTATGTATTGAAGTCGGTGTGATGCTAACTGTGCAGGCTAGCCGGCGGTTTCTACTCTGTTAGCAGTAAAAATGACACAGTTAACTGACTTTCTCTAAATGTTTTCACTGCGTTAACTTTTTCTTTCTGTGACAAACTACATCAGCTTGCTTAAATGTGTAAACTTATTTTATTTTTGTTGTTTTACCTTTAGACAGGCAACACTAGCTAACTAGCATAGGGAGCTAACTAGCTTAGCATAAGGAGCTAGTTAATGCTAGCAAGTTAGCATAGGGAGGGGTGTCTTCCAGGAAATGCCGAAACAAGACAGCAGACTCTCCACAATAGGGAAGTGGAAAATAACACACACCAGTTGGGTTAATTAATAACTTATTACGTGATTTATGTACGTTATTAACGCTAAAGTAGCCTAACGTCTTTGTCACATAGAAACCGTTGCCATGGTTTTAACGTTAGCTAGCAGCCTTTTATCATTGTCGGTGTTATGACAGATTTCGTAAACCCCGCAGACGAGTGCTTCCTCATTGAAGAAGCAACTGTCTTTAGAGCAAGATAACGTTATTTAGAGGAAACATGTGTTTGACTCTGGTTAAAAGTCAAAGCTGTCAAAATGTTTCCTCTTCGACCTCTTTACTGTTTTAGTCGAGGCTAACGGTTTTAACGGTTTTAACGGTTAAGGGGAGTTTAAACTTGATGGGGACACAAAATTCCACACAACACCCACCCTGCTAAAGCTAGCCACCCAGCTAGCTCCATTTTTTTTATCAATGGATTATTGACCCTACTACTGTGTATCCAAATCTACAGCTGATAATAGTTCCCAATAGATGCACTATTTATGCCTGTTTGAGTAACGTTTGCTATAAATTACGCAACTGTTGTTGGAAATTACTGAGCCTTTAAATCAAATTTAAAGTATATATATTTGTAACTTGTTTGGAAGTCATAAAGTATAGAGTAACAGGGATTTGATGGCAATAACAAAAAAAATGGGAGAAAAATCACCAGCATTATCCTTTAAACTCAAATTCTGACTATTATTTAAGTACCACAGTGCAAAGCAACTAAATGCATAAATCATATGTTGTGATGAAGATCAACATGAGATTAGGACAGTATTTTACAAAGGAATAACAAATATGTGAAGCAAAGATCTGTGTAGTTTGTTCTGCAGACTTCTTGTACTACTTTTTTGTCAAAAGGAGTTTGAACTTAACCCCTTCAGACATCAAGAGCCCTTCCTCCAATATGTAAAACCCTGCCAAGTGTATTTCTGTAGACATATGGCACAAATGTTCTGCATAAAAGCACCATGAGTATGCAGGGGCAGTGAAGTAGGTTAGGCCTGTGTGAGGGTTTCTCCTCTGCATGTGGGGACAAGACGTTCAGACCTAAAGAAGGAAGGGTGTGTGTGTGTAGCCTTTTCTATCCACTTGCATGTTATAAAACAAAACCACACACACCATCTCTGCCTGCCATTATTTAATACTTCAGCTTGTTTTCTTTCTCAAATGACACTTTTGTGATCAGTTAGTTGTATTACCCTCCTACCAAAGGTTGCCTCTTGTAAACTATGCATACACTTCAGAGACAGAGAAGTAGGCCAAAAGCAATGGCAGAGAGCTCCAACCCTACCAATATAAACAGTCCTACTTCGGTGGGCTCAGGGCTCCCGACAAATCAAGTTCAAAGCGGCTGATGTTAATGAGATCACTGGGTTTTTCAACCAGACTTGCCAAAGGATGCTAGCTCGGCTAAAGCTCACAAATCTGCAGAACAAACTACCCAGATCTTTACTTCATATATTTGTTATTCCTTTGTAAAATAAACACTCATGTTGATCTTAAGATCTTCATTACAACATATGATTTATGCATTTAGTTGCTTTGCACTGTGGTACTTAAATTATTAGTCAGAATTTTAGTTTAAAGGATAATGCTGGTGATTTTCTCCCATTTTTGTTATTGTCAACAAATCCGTTTCTCTATACTTTCTGACTTCCAAACAAGTTACAAATATATATACTTTAATTTTACAGCTGCCTAATTTATAGCAAATGTTACTCAAACAGGCATAAATAGTGCATCTATTGGGAACTATTATCAGCTGTAGATTTGGATACACAGTAGGGTCAATAATCCATTGGTGTTTTTTTTACTTCTCCTTTTAACTATAAAGGTCCAATCATCTTATGCACATCTAACCCGTGTTTCTTAAATTCCAGTTTAAATGGCTGCTACACACTCACGTTCCTCCTCCTCTGAAGTTGCAGTTAAGCCCCAGTTTTGCCTTTTTATAGTACTCAAATCTAAGGAAAATGTTATGAAAGGCATGACTCCCTGGCTGGAGTCATTGTATCTGCCCTTTTTGCGTCTCTGGAAAGTTGCTTCTGCTTTCTTACTCAACAGTAGAGTTTCCTTTGTGGTTAGCACTTGGCTTGAACCCTTTACATTAGTTCACTTTAGGAAATGTTTTCCAGCATCTAAACTGAGGAAGCAGAACCGAATAACGTTTGTTAGTGTCATTATAAACAGTTTGTCATCTGCAGTACATTTTTTTTTTAAGAAACTTTAATATTTAGGTGCTTGTTTTGACTCCTACATAGCCTACACCTTTAGGGACCACTCCCTTCCTGTATTGCTGGTGAGTCATCTCTAGGCTGAGACAAGGTACACCGTAAATGCTGCTGTGGCCCTGAACATTTAGGCATTTAGGTCAAGGGTAGTAAGGGTGTGTGTCCTGCTATGATCCAATTTTATCTCCACGCCTTGTGAGACAGAAAAAGAGAAGTAGTTGAGGCATTTTGAAATGGGACTGACACATCCGCTGTAAGAGAGTAGTACTTTTTTGTTGGTCATCGTGAGTGATTTGGTCTTTTGTTTTTAAATGTAGTAGTATCACTATCACACCACCTCTCCTGCAGTAGATCCAGTCAACTATTTATAGTAATGTAATACTGCTGATACTGTTGATATGACTTCCTTTAACAGCCTTAGAGCTGACATTATATAACCTGCCTCACCCATTGGAGCTTTAGGCACCGTTATACTGCTTACAACATGATTTAATATTGGCATCAGTAGACAGTTTGAGTCATGTGATAACTCTTTTATAACTTAACTTTTTTATAACCAGGAAAGTGCCTTCAAATGTGCCTCTAGTGTCATCTATCACAGCCAAAAATGTTAAGTGCTCTCTTAGTCATTAGATATGCAAAGATTTTGTTCAGTCCCTCTGTAGTGAAAGTGACACGGTAGCGACAGGTTTATCTTGCGTGGGCTCATTAATGAGAGTGGTCTGTGTGCCTCCATTCACCGTCAGCCAGGTGTAAGTACCTGAGACTGGAGAGGTGCTCTCAGTCATACAGGTGAAGGCAGCGTCAGGTTGCGTGCGTGCGTGCGTGCGTGCGTGCGTGCGTGCGTGCGTGCGTGTGTGTGTGTGTGTGTATCATGTACTTAAAGGGATAAGTTAGGATAATCAGGTCGCATGTTGGCACACATTCCTACTGTTTTGTTTATCAGAATGAGCGCCATCTTTTTAAGTGCCTCCTAAGTTTAGACTGTAGCTGCTGGCCTTAAAAATTGATTTTTTGTTGTTGTGAAACATACAAGCATCTGCACATGACATAGTTGAGATAACAGGGCAGGTCTGGACTCTGCAGAGAGTCAGCAGTAACTTGTTGTAAAGATCGACATACCTTTACTTAGCAAGTCCTGACCTGCTTACCAACACACCCATTCCTCTTCTTTCTCGTTACTCAAACACTTTAAAAGGTAGAATCCAGTGACTGTCACTACAGAGCCAGGAAGGACTTCCTCCTTTTGGGTCTATTAATTTACATTCTGCAGTGTGCAGACTGTTTTAGTTCCAATTAGGTGTGTGTGTGTGTGTGTGTGTGTGTAGTGTCTTAAGGCCCCGACATTACTGATTACTGCAACCTTGCAGGTTAATTTCCATGTCTCGCTGTGCGAGATGGGTCCGATACATCAGCAGCTCCCAAAGTTGGTTAACATAATATAAAAGCAGACAGACATATTTCCGCTAGACAAAGATTAATTTTTTTTTGTAAATGTCCTTTTATAATCTTAATAAACTCGGTAATATAGAAATAGTCTCTTTTTGTCAGGTAACAAACATTATCAGTGGCTGATTGACGCACTGAGAGGTTCTTTTTCTTCTCCGACGCTGTATTGTGAGTGATCTGCACCTGCGCAGTAAAGTATATCGTGGAAAAACACACATGAATTACGATATGACCGTACTCACAGCGGTCGCACGGCCAGTGATAGGATTTGTGTCGGATTTAGGACCACATATAAAAGTGAACCCAGATCTGATTGGGAGAAAAAAAAAATCTTATTTCTGTGTTCACACTACTTTGAACTAATCAGATCTGTGTCACATGAGAGCAAAAAAAACAACTGATTGCAGGCAGTTACACATACTCCCACCAGGCTTTGTAGGACTAAATCAACCAAAGGAAAAAACGTGCCCAGGATCCAGAGTGCATCTGTTTGTTATCCTACCAAAGTAGCTCATTTTTAATTGCACTAATTGCCTTCACCTTGTGTCCCAGGAGTAATCTAGTCTCCAATTAGAAGACTACTAGAATAGAAAGTACCACTGCGCCTTGATGATTAAAATATGAACTCTGAAACAAACACAAAAAGGAAGAGCTTTTGAAGTGAAGAAGCTTGTGGAGTTGTAGATAACAATGCTGCTATTGAAAAAAAAAAAGGGATTTGAATGACCTGCGTCTTGTAGCTCCTGATTAATTTCTCCAATGTTTGAACCCTCCTTTACAGGTATGGCTGATATGGCGAGTCTGGTGCAGCGGCTGGAGGTGGCAGTGGGTCGCCTGGAGTCCATGTCGGGGCCTGGAGGCAGTGGTGGACAGTCAGCTGGAGGAGGAGGTAAGCAATCAAGTATCAGTATTATGGATTAACTCCACTTATCATGAATAAGATGTCTGAACATGTCTGTAAGTAGACTATGGTATCTCTCTATCTCTCTATCTCAATCAAGTATTTACATATAGATACCAAAACTGAGCCTGAAGGGGAGCTTTTTCTTTCACAATTGTTCGATAAGAAATCAGATAAACGTGTTCATGCAAATCTCAAATCAGTGCTGCCACAGCCATTCAGTACAGCTTCTCCTCCTCCCCCGATCCACTCATCTTTATTCAGCAATGTAGCAATAAAGATATTTGACTATCCCTCCTCATCAACCACTTGCTACTGAAGTAGTTTGATTTGAATGTCAACGTTCATTGCTGTGAACTGTAAACTCTTTAGGCTGTAGCGATGCACCTTTTAAAACCGTCCACCTGCTGCGGCGACTGCAGGTCAAGTCACTGAAGATTGTAGTTATTAACCCCCTCATAAAAAAAGGCATTAGTAGATGGCTTAATGCTTCCAAATACTAAATAATTATCGACCTAATATGAAATCATCATTGTCTTAAATGTGCCTCAGTAACTCTTTAATTTTGGAGATATGTATCACTGTATTGTAGCTGCATTATAACGATTTTTTATTTAATTTTATCCATTTTTTATTTTACAATATCTTTCTTTTTTTATACTTTATTTTTTCCTCTTTTTTTCGAGGTTTTCATATATGCAATTTACAGTTCGTAATTACAATAGTTTATAAAAAAATGTAAGTAATTGAGCTTAGAAACAAACACAATAAGTACACAAGAGAAAACATCAGCATTCAAAATTGAAATGAAATAAAAGAAATTGAATAAATATATATTTTTTAATAATAATACAAAGAGGAAAATAATAATAATAATAAATTAAACAAATAAATAAGTCAATAATTTATTTATTTTTTACAATATCATGGTCTTTTTTAAAAGTGTTTTTATGCCTCGTTTCTCTCTGTAGCTGTATCCGCGTACGTGGAGGCCTTTGACGAGATCATCAACGGTTCTGTGGCTAAGTACTTGTGCCTCAGTCAGAAGATCGGGGGCGATGTCCAGACACATGTAAGTTACCGTTAAAAGGTCTCTCTGTAAGAATCAGAAATTGCTTGTTAAGAGTGACACCCGTGGTCGTTAAGTCAACGACAGTCAGCGTCCTGTTGGGGTGGGGGCTGGTCGTTTGTTGGCGTTAGGGGACTCCATTTCTAACTGAACATTAGCTGTTGTTGCACACTGTTAGCCTCTGTAAGCTGAGCTGAACATAAAGGCACTTGCGAGTGCGCATGACGTCACATCCATTGGCTTGTCCGGGAGAAACTGGCCCCGGGTTCTTCACATTAAAAGCAGTCTACAGGCTGATGGAGGAAACCCAGAAGGTTGTGGAAGGCCTCATTTTTTAGGTTAGGTTACAACCTGTTCACACATTGGCAATAAAAAAATGATTAAAACTTGTTTATTTGTTTAAAAACTTACATACAGTCCATTTTTAGAATGTGACAGTGAAATACAGTCAGTAGTTATCTCACTCTGACACGCCACCAAAAGTATCTTTGTCTTTACATATTTACTACAAATCACACACATCTTGGGAGTATGGTTATGGTATTAAAAATAACAAAACGATTTCTTTTGTTTTGTGAAGTATGTAATTGTTAGTAAAAGGTCAAAAACACCGGGATGACTGTTTTTTCTGTAAAGATATTTTGAAACTAACTTCCCTCTCTCTCTTCTCTTCTAGGCAGACATGATGAAGCAGGCATTCTGCAGTCAGAGAAACTTCCTCGTAACGGCCTCCTCCTCCCAGAAGCCCCCTGATGTGAGTGAAACACACTTCGTAATTGCTCGGTCATTTAATTGTCTCAGTTGACTGAACAGCATTGATTAATCAATTGCAACAGTTTGAATAATTCATTATGCTCGCCTCTTGTCCTTCATCCCTGCAGCCCCTTCACTCTTGTTTCCTGCCCCTTTACATTTATTATTATATATTGTATTATTTTATATATTTACATTTAAAAATCTGCCGACTTGTTGTTGAATATTCCGGCTAGATTTATACTTGATGCAATTGGTTAACAGGAGCCCTGCCACAGATATCTGAGAGATTTTGTGACCACAATAGCGTCGCAACCGTGCAAGATGCAGTCATGAACTTTTACAGATGTGCAGTTGAATTTAAAAATGGAAGATTGAGTTCGAAGGTGGGTGTGGTCCGAACAAGGGTGCTGGAAGTAGGAGGGTAGGAAGTGGCTGATTTGGCCGTTGCGGCTGGTGTGATGCCATCGCAAAATCGCATTTAACTGAAGTGGATTGTTGTATTATTTATTAGTTTTCATTTCATCCACTGCTGAATTAGCCTTGTGCAGAAGGAGGATCAGTAGCTGTGTTTTGCATGCGCAGGCAATATTAGATGTTATGGGATCATATTTATTTAGATTTACATGAGCCTTTGTTACATCGTTGTCTACAGTAGATTTATGAAAAATGGTGTCAATTTTCTGCTTACGTTAGGGAGCAAATAATTCTTTTGGAGGGCCAGATTTCGCTCACAGGCTGTTTGTTTTCCTCCCACCACCTTATGATGTCAAGGCTTTTAATACCTAGTTACAGCCAGGTAACTTTTACCTTAGTCATTACTAAATAAGAGTGGGGTTCTTTGTGTTCTTTCAGTCACTGAGTGGATCAGTGGAGATTGCTTTGCTAGACGTGTTTTTGAAAAGTAGAATATTTAGTCTTTCTTCAACTTCAGATACTTGCTGGAGAAAATGCGAGCATCCCAAGTTCATCAATCACAGTTCTTGCTGTCCCCTCGTCGTAACTCCATAGCCGCTATAGCGTGCGTGACCTTTTACATCTAGCTGGATTTACGTTACAACTATAAATCCAGGTTTAGTCAGACATGCCATGCTGAATATGCAAGAAATGGAAGAAAGTGTCATTTGTAAAACAGCTTTTAATTTGTAAAGTTCATGTATCTAAAAAGTCACCCATTGTAGGGAAAACAATTATAAATCTTGAACTTGCTAAAAATCTACCACATGTATGAGTGAAAGTTATTTTTTTTTTAAACTTTGTGTTGTCTCTTTCCTTTTCAGAATGTTGTGAAGACTCTCGTGCAACCGGTGTGCAAAGCGATCGAGCAGGTGCAGGCGTTCCGCGAGGCGAACCGCAGCTCGAAACAGTTCAACCACCTTTCTGCCGTGAGCGAGAGCGTGCCCGCCCTCGGATGGGTCATCATGGTGAGACTGGTGTTGGGAGTGGTTAACGGGCAGGAAGGGAAGCTTTTTGGGACTGTTTGTGTGTTACAGAGAATGACTCTGTGAGTGTGCTTTGTGTGCGTGGGGAGGAAGGGGGGGTCGAATAAACGAGTGTATAAAACAGGAAACAAGCCGCTCTTTGATTCTGTCATCACTGTCTGGTGAGCGACAGTTTCTTGGCTCACACACGGCCACCAGGCAGCAACAGAGCTGCACTGTTACAGTTTAGATGATTAACTCTTTGTTTGCTGTTGTTTTGGTTCTTATGAATAATACATCAGGTTTTCAAATACACATAATGGATGCATTCATTCTTTGTACACCTCCTTCAATATCTCGAAGATCTCATCACACACTTGCTGTATGAACTGAATTTATTACTTTACCACTCACTTGCTACTCTAGTATGCAATTAAAGGAATAGTGCTACATTTTGTGAACTTTCTTGCGTAGACTTAGATAAGAAGATGGATACCACTCCTGTTTGGACGCTAAATATGAAGCTAGAGCCAGCAGCTAGTTAGCTTAGCATAAAGACGGCAATCGGAGGGAAACGGCTTGCCTTGCTCTGTCCAACGGTAACAGAAGCTGCCTACCAGCACCAATAATTAACATTCTACATTGCGTATGTTGTAATTCGTACAACAACAAAATATAAAGGCTAATTTTGTTACTTTAACAGAGCCAGGGTAGCTGTTTCCTCCTGTTTCCAGT
Organism: Sebastiscus tertius; assembly: GCA_916701665.1. Classification (NCBI taxonomy): domain Eukaryota; kingdom Metazoa; phylum Chordata; class Actinopteri; order Perciformes; family Sebastidae; genus Sebastiscus; species Sebastiscus tertius. The sequence continues at coordinate 10,819 of CAKAOH010039431.1, read as the reverse complement.
CTATCTACTAAGCTAAGCTAACCGTCCTTTGGCTGTAGCTTCATATTTGGCGTGCAGGCTTCTGCACTACTTCTAATCTCTCCAAACTTTCACATAAAGGCAAATGAGCCAAAATATTAAAAGTATTTCTTTAATTTGTGAGCTTTATTTAGTAGCTTTGGAGAGAGCCCGCCGCGCTTTTCTGTCTCTGCTTCCAGTCTCTATAAAAAGCTCATCCAACTCTCGGCAAGAAAGCAAATGAGTGTATTTCCCAAAATGTTGAACTTTGAATTTAATCTCAGTTTAGACATGGACGCGTTTGTGTTTACCTTTTTTTCTCCTTTGTGTACCAGGCTCCTAAGCCAGGCCCCTATGTTAAAGAGATGCTCGACGCCGGCGTTTTCTACACCAACCGTGTACTCAAGGACTTCAAGGAAAAGTAAGTAAAGCTTCATTATATTCTGCAGTGAAGCCGAGAGGGAGGGGGGATTTTCCAATAATAATTGATTAACTCCCAGTGATTTTCGAATAGTATTTTCACTAGGAATGCACATCCATACTGTCTACACGTATACAAAAGGACATTTAATCACCATTTGGTCTCCACATGTTTAATGTGTTCCCTGCTTTGGCCTCCTGTGACTGTGACACTTTTCAAATGTAAAGTAGTAATTAGTCCGAGCGGTGCTAACAAAACGTAAAAAAGCCGGTAGTCCGCCATCTTTGTTATTATTTCTGGCGCATGCTCGTTACACAAAGCAACAATGGGCATGCGAGGACGTCATTGTTTCCCAAACGCTCCGTTTTCCACGTCCACACAGATACAAAGTAACCAGAGTTCATAAAAATCTGCACCTTTTTGAAACGTCTGATGACTAAAATGGTCGGATTAACTTTCATATGCAGCCAAGCAGCCTGCTCAACCCATCTGTCTTCCATCTTTACTTCCTCCGGGCTCTTTTGTTTTTTTGTTTTTTTTTAAAGTTCAGTTTTACTGAGTCAGCACTGCCACATGACAAGCTGACGCATGTTACTGCTAGACTTCCTGTCTTTAGACCTGAAATCAAAGCTTTTGTGTTTATGAGCAGACTTACAGAGTTACAGTTAAGTTAGAAGGTAATGAGACTAAAATCAGCTTGTTTATGCTAAGGAGCAGTTGCACAGAAAAAAAAAAAAAGTTTATATTAAATGTGTCAGAGAGCAGAGTTGAATGCTGTCTACAAAGCATAGGATGAAAACTGTCTGTTTATACAGTGTGAGATCTGGACTTTGTGGTTAATGTGGGTTAGAAAATGTTCCATTTAAAGTAGTTAATCTCTGGTTCTGTTCCTGCGTGTTCCGGGTCTCACGCATTGTCTGTTTTCCCGTGGGACGCCGAGACCAGCCAGAAGGAACAATAAATTGCTAGAGGAGGAACAAGAAACCTAAAAATGCAGAGATTTATGCCTGTTTCCATCTCTTCCTCACAGGGACAAAACGCATGCCGAATGGGCGGTGGCCTACGCCGCCATCTGGAAGGATCTGGAATGCTACATCAAACAGCACCACAACACCGGGCTGGTCTGGAACAAGACCGTGAGTCTCATAAGAATAATCCTCTAAAGAGCCAACATATGAGTAACAAAGTTCTATAAATGGGACCATATTTATCAGACTTACTGCGACTTGCAGTGAGGTGTAAGAGTAACCTCCGGAAAAGGGGCAAAAATTGTGTGTCCACCCTGGTGTCATGTTTCCGTCACTCAGACTTATTTGTCCCGGGAATGAATGCCAATTGTAACCTATCACTGAAGGTTAAAGCCAGATGTTAGTGGGTTTTTTGTCCAGTGGGAAAGTGTCTTTATTTCACTGATATCTGGTTCTGATTTCCATTAACTTTTTCTGAGCACAAATGTTAAAACATGTTAGTTGAATCATCTGCTGTGACATTAGATGGCCTCAGTTACAGCATTTCTATTATGCTGTCCACCTCAGGGTCCCGTAGCTTCAGCCTCTGCAGCTCCTGCAGCTCCTGCAGCTCCTGCAGCTCCTGCAGGTGGGTGTCCTCCCCCGCCTCCTCCCCCTGTGATGTCCGCCCCCTGTGGCGGCAATGCTGGTGATGTGAATCCTAGCGCTTTGTTTGCCTCCATCAACAAGGGATCAGACATCACCAAAGGTAGGTGACCAGCTTTTTTTTTTTTTTTTTTTTTTTATACTGTTAGTTTTGATGCGCAAGATTTTAGTTTAATCTTTCACAATTAATATCATATTTTATAAGTTCAAGTTCAATTTTCTTTAAGGTAAATATTTAAGTCAAGTAATTAGTAAAAGGTAATATATTTCCCTCTGAATTTTAATAACGTACAAGTACCTCAAATTGAACTGAAGTACAGTTCTTGACAAAATGTACTTAGTTACTCTTCACACCACTGTGTAGATCTTCAGTCATGAATTGGTGTGTAATATTTGGTTTTGGAGCCAGACACATGTTCTACTGAAGGACTTAGAATGTGTTTCCCCTCTTCCCTTGACCTATCCAGGCCTGAAGCATGTGTGTGACGACCAGAAGACCCACAAGAATCCTGACCTGAGGAAAAAGGCTCCAGTATGTAGCGGACCAAAACCTTTCGTCCCGACTCCCAAACCTGCTGTGTCAGCCACAACGACCCGCACGCTGCCCCCCGTCTTTGAACTGGATGGGAAGAAGTGGAAAGTGGTAAGTTGGTGTTTCACTCTCACTAAAAAGTTGCAGAGAACGTTAGAAAGTACAGCTTATCCAACTTATTTTAACTTTGAGTCGGTTATCCCTGTAAAAGGAATGCCCTAGAACATAGGAATTGGGCCAGATGAACTGGAATGATTTGTTTATGCAGGCAGACTGCCAGAATGAGTCATTGAACCAGAATAACTTTTTATAAAATAGTTTTTTTTTTTTTTTTATAGTAACTCCATCTCAATGTCTCAACTCTTTATTTTTGTCTTCTTGCCCTCTGCAGGAGAACCAAAAGGGAGCACAGGAGTTGGTGATCAACGACACTGAGCTGAAACAAGTGGTTTATGCTTACAAGTGTAACAGCAGCACCCTGCAGGTCAAGGGCAAAATCAACTCCATCACTTTAGGTAAGATCAAAACTGCGCGTTGGATGTTTACAGGTAGTTAAACTTCGGGATGTCACAATACCAGTAATTTAGTCCATGCCAATACCAGTGATGCTCCATGATTCTCGATACTTCGATACCACGATACAAAACAATAAATTTCATTTACTTCGACATACACTCCTTTTTATTAGGAAGTTAAACATGTCATAATTCCCTCTCTATTATCTATTTTATATTGTCGTGAAAACATTTCCTTCAAACAACTGGATTTATTCAAGTTTCATCATTTTTACCGAATAGAGCCTAAAGGCATCATAAATCAATGGCACCTCCCGTGTTGAAATCGGCTAGTTAATGTTAGCAGTTAGCTTTGTGCAGGACTCTGCTGCTTACCGGCTGCTCTCGTCCCGCCGATTTCAACGCATATTTGTTGTTCACAATGCAGCATTATCAGGGAAAAAATAGGGTGCGTCTCCTGGACGCGTCGATGGTGAGTTTAGTGTGTCCCCAAACACATTTTCTATGGATGCCGGGATGCCGTTAGTCTCGAGCCTTGACGGGACCTACGCCATCTGCGGTACTCCAGAAAAATTAGTACCGTCACGCTTTCACAACTTTGTACCGAAGTATCGGTTCTTGTGACGTCCCTAGTTGAACTCACTTGTCAGAATCTTCTAAGCCATAGGTTTTAAATTTATATGTATTTATTTAACCAAGAAATCCCTTGAATTTCTTTTCCAAGGGGGAGCCCTGCAAATACATCTGCTTAGAAATCATAGAAGAAGATGCAATTTGTAACCTCATAACTTGCCTGAGAATATTCACAATTTAAAGTTTTCTCAAGTATCGAAGTAATCCAGTCACAGTTGTCTGTACATCCATCGGTACATTGCAAACAGGAACTGCTAATCACTGATTCGGCATACTTTTAATGGTGCCAATTTGCAAAATAGTAAACAAATGTTGGCTTTAAAAAAACCTGGAGCTCAAGTTGTAGCCGTACAGCCACCCTCCAAAACCTCTTAGCATGATTATCCCCTGAATTAAAAATAAAACAAACAATCTTAATAGAAGAGACAAAATCTGTTCCGGTTCTGATGAACCTGTAACACTGACTCTTATCCATTCATAAAGAGATGCTTGTCCTGTGTTGGAAACCTGTGGACATTTAGACAAGATGATAAGAAAGACATCAAATGCAAATGGTTAGGGCAAACCCTTCAAAGAACGATTGGATTACAATAGTCAATGAAATACACTGTATGGAGAAATTTACTTTTTTGATTGATCTTATGACTGATATGAACAATATAACAATAATAAAATAACCAATTAAATGACTTTGAATGGCCAAGTATTGTGTTGCCTGTGTCAACCCACTCATCGAGCTTGAAAATACCAATAAAAATAAAATGGTCAATAAATAAAATACAAAAAGGGAATACAAGGTCAAAATGGCCAGTGTTACATGACTCTAAATATGTGTTTGTTTCTCTCCCAACAGACGACTGTAAAAAAATGGGCCTGGTGTTTGATGATGTCGTGGGCATCGTCGAGATCATCAACTGCACAGGTATCAAGGTCCAGGTGTGTAAGAAAACATGCGGTGTAATTGTTTTTTGTTTTTTTTATGCTGAACATTGATGAATGTGTGTCCCATTAGATACAGCAGTAACAAATGAAACTTTTCCCACCAACATGCCTTTAATCAGCAGCTATTACATGCATTTTGTTGCCTTTTTTTTGTATCCAGGTCATGGGTAAGGTCCCCACTATCTCCATCAACAAGACGGACGGTTGCCATATCTACCTGAGCAAAGACTCTGTGAGCTGCGAGATCGTCAGCGCCAAGAGCTCGGAGATGAACGTCCTGGTACCCAATAACGACGGAGAATTTGTGAGTATCCTTTCAGGAGGGAAAATGGAAAACATGTTTAAAGGATAGTCTGGTGATATTCAATATTCATTTTTTATTGGCAACAATATCCCACGAAAAGACCAAAACCAACAATGAACTGATCCTAGTAAAAAGTATTGTATTTCTGTCCCGGCTGACTTCCTGTTGGCTCCCCACACATCGTCATCATGGCATAAAATGATCATCTCTTATTATCACCGAGTACGCCAGGCAGACACACAGCTGACAACCTCGCAGCTAAATGATGTGGTGGAGACTTACTGGGACAATACATGCAGCAGCATGGCTGCTACAGTAACTCTCCCGGACGGATGAACCAGGGACTCTGACTGTTTTGCTCACACACTGCAGCTGGTGATAAATGAAGGATTTAACCTGTTTGTGCATCGGCTTTTCGTTGCAGCTGGGCGGCTCGTAAGGCACTAAAAATAGCCCCGCTGCGTGAAACGCACTAATCTTGTCGGTTAATAAACTGTTAACAAGGGTCAGTTATCAGTTACATTTTTTTTTCAAAATTAGCATCCCTAATCATGCTGTATTGAAGACTTGAAACTAGCAATTGAGACTATAAATGCATGTTTACAATGTTTATAAATAATAATAAATCAAGTGAAAAGTAGGCTCATTTTCTCATTTTGCAACCAGAGTCGTTGCCCCCTGCTGGCTATTATAAAGATTGCAAGTTTAAGGCACTTCAGCATTGGCTTCACTTCTCAGACCCAGAGGTTGTTCACTGAACTGAAACCTATATTTGTAGGACCCAGTGGGCTTGGGTCTGAGAGCCACAGACGAGTGTAGGGAAGTCAGAATGTGTTGGTTTTGTTGACAATAATAAAAATGTAGAATATTGCCAGCCGTGTCCTTCATGCCGCAACAAGCATATCAAACATCTATTTCAACATGACTTCTCTCTCTCTCCTCCTCTCAGACGGAGCTCCCTGTTCCCGAGCAGTTCAAGACCGTCTGGGACGGCACTAAGCTCGTCACCACAACAGCAGAGATCTGTTAGACGGAGGCAGCGTGTGAAACGGCCGCCCCTCCTCGACACCATCCCCACCACACCCTTCTTTTGCAAATGCCTTCCTGACTGATCGACCACCCCCACCAGCTAACTCTCAACACTGTAGACTTGAGATTTGGACCTCATGTGTTTATATCTCCCTCCTTCCCCTCCCTCCTTCGTCCTTTTTATCAGCCAATCACAGCTTAAGCTGTCCCTTCCATCAGCCAATGAGAGGACTGCTCACTTTTATCTGGAGCAAAACCCTCCAGCCAATCAGCAGGGAGCGGCTTGTCGTTCAAATTGGTTTTTCCCCTGTGAGCACTTTTCAACATTCATGAGTTTTGCCAATAGCTGGGATGCTCTGTATCATATTTTGTATCTATCTGGATGATGCTAAGCTAAATTTAACATGTAGAATAGCCAACATGGGAACAGGGATATTGATTCTTCTGCAGCCAATCAAGCGCTACTATCAAGCTCTCATTCTTTCTCCTCTTCCTGGTCAGGAGGGGCTGGTAGGTTTCTGTCCCATTATAAGCAATTCACCAGTGAAACACCTGTCAAACAAAGAGGCTAATGGCATCCATATCACCTCCGCTGATGTTGACTATAATAATATTAACATTCATAGTGGATAATAATATAAATAAAAAATAAAAACAAGTCAGCACTCTCACAACACATAATAGGAGTAAAAACAAGTTGTGTGCACATCATGAAACTCTCCATCTAGATGATGTTGGAACAGTTAAAATAGCAGTAAAAATGATCATTCCATGTGCTTTTCCCTTGAACCCACACATAGGACATTCCCGAGTATTAAAAAAAAAACAAAAAACATTCCATATAAAAGGAGGCATGTAAGAAAATGTTTGCGATAAAGAGCAAAGAGATGTTGACACAAAGTGGAAGAGAGAGACTGAAGGACATAATCACCCCCACCTCAAGTCTCTAGATTTGAAATATCTGCTGTAATCAATCTGTGTAGATATTAATAATTACTGAATAGTCTTAAAATATTAGCCCGACCATCGCCGTCTCTCCACCACTCGCTCGTAGCTCACGTCTGCACTCTTTGGTTATCTTCAGCTCTTGAAGCTTTTTGCTGAATTCTCTTTTATGTTGTCTTTCTTTTTACCTCTTTTTATTTTTTTGGGTCCAAAAATCAGAGTTGTGCTCATTAGTACTGGAGACATCATTAAAAAATGTTGCAATAAAAAGGGGTATTTTTGCTTGTCTTTATTGGATTAAACATGTAATCAGTACAGAGGCAGATAAATGATGCATGTATAAAACAAAACGATTTGACCTATCAGAACAGTGTTAGTAATGCAGTAGTAAACCCAACACACAAAATTTAGCTGCTAAAATCAACCTCCCAAAACCTCAACATGCTACAAGTGATCAGTGCAAAAGGGAATGAATTATGTGCTTTCTGCATCCTTGCCCAAGTTCTTAAGCTTTTAATTCTTGCATTATGTTGCTGTTGAAACAGAACAGTTGTTTGAAGTCTGAGAGTACATTTACTCCGAGATGACTGACTGGAAGTGTTTTAGTGCAAATAAGGCAGCAGGTTTGCATCGAACCACTCTCTGGTGAACTGCAGGTGGTCTCCCGGGGATGCCAGAAAAGCCAGCTTTCCAGCCTTGTCCATCGCTGCCAGGCCCAGACGATCCTGCATGAAGAGACGCACAACTCAGTTTTACATCCTCAGAAACTGAACTGTCTAAAGGCAGTCCTGGGTGTGAGATACTATACTACGGTGTCTGAAAGAGTTAGCTAACTTTAAGACCTTTTTAACTGCGGAAGTGTAAGGATAACCCAATTATGATGTATTGTTATAGATTAAGCCGACAAGGTGTCCATTATCAGGAATTAATGGACGACGTGGAGGCCATTAATTCCTGATAATGGACAACTCGTCGGGCATTTTACCGCTTATACCATGGTCACTTGCTAAAGAAAAAATAAGACCATTCATTTATATTTTTATACGTTTTACAACCAAAAGTATTTCCACAATCCATTCACTCCGTTTCCCTGGTAACCCAGAGGATGTGCTAATACCTGGAAAATATCTATTAGTCTGAAATGGGCCATTCTGCATAATGAGTACTTCTACTTCTGTTACTTTAAGTATATTTTGACCTGCATTAGAGTACTCTTGTAGTATTTTTACTAAAGTAAAAGATTTGAATACTTCTTCTACCGCTGCAAATCCTCACACTATCAGCTGGTATTTCCTCAAGAGACAGTAAACACAGTTACCTCTTTGTAGAGAATGCTCTCCTGTAGAGTCTCAGTCTCTTTGGTCTGGCCGGTTTTCAGGAAGCCGAACCACTAAAACGAAGGACAACATGATCGGTGATGCAGCATTATTATATCCAGTGAAACAGACATGAAGAGTATATATTATTTAGAGCGTGTGTTCGGTACCTCTGTATCGACGGGATCCACCACGGTGTCCTGCAGGAACTTGACCATGACGAACTTCTCCAGCAACTGAAGATTCTTCCTGTACGTCTCGTTTACAGCCTTTAAAAGCAGAAATTAGATATTACAAAACATAGTGAGAAGGCTGATTATGGCCAACTTGATTCAGACTATAGAAATAGAAAATATGTGAATAATGTGTTTTTCTGACCCTCTCCTGGTTGATGTCGGCCAGGAAGAGGCTGTGCTCCTTGTACAGGTTGTCATTTAAAGGGTCGTGCCAGTACTGGGCCTGCACCAGGCTGATAACCACAGAACACAACATCCAGTCAGCGCTACAGAACAATAGTCTGTACAGAGGCCACGAGTAGCCACACAGTATCAAGGCTACCAAAACACATCGGCATCGCTGAGCGATTAAACAATCAATCAGAGAGGGAGGGAAGAAACATACTGTTTCTGAACCAAGTCGGTGTACGCTCCGCTGTTCAGAGCTTTGCGGATCATGTCACAGATGTGGGAGCTCTCACCGGGACACCTGGGCAGCCCGTACACTCCTGAGGATTGAAACACACACTTGTTAATACAGTTTTGATAATGATCATTCATATTCACAATGTCTTCCAGAGCTTTAAAAAAATTATCAAAGAGCTATAAACAAAAAGGTCAAGACTATTTGTCTGGCTTTGACAAAGGGCTGCTACATATTTGGTCCAACTGAGGATAAAAAATCTTTAAAAACTGGTCACAAATATTTAGTTTAACTTCTAAAAAAGGGCAAAATAATATCCTTAAACAAGTGGACACTGTAGCTTTTAACAACGTTACTCAAACCAGAGTAAATAGTGCATTTGGGACTATTTTCAGCTGCGAATTTATACACGTTAGGTGTTCTAGAGAGTATTTACGGCAGCAGGGGGGTGTATGTGGAATAAAAAAAATAAACTACAGTGCCCACGTTGATGGTAATGAAGGGACATGTCATCCAGTGCAACAGTGTGGATCATTGCTGCGTTTTTAATAGTGGTTTTCATAATGACGTTACCTTGGTGCTGGCCCCCGACGGAGATCAGGGTTTTCATTGGTGGAGAGGGACAGCGCTGAGCCACAGCTCGTCTGTGAAGAGAGGAACCAGGAAGAATCAACGCAGAGCTTCCTCATTCTTGTCAGGAGATGAATATTTAAAACAGACAAACATGCTCAAACAGAAGCTGCAACCTGAGGATGTTGAAATCACACTATTCTCTAAGATATTTTTAAGTATTTCATTCACTCTGCAGGAGAACCAGGCAGGAAGGGAAACTACACAAACACAGAATTTGTCCAATTTCTACCACATTCACATCACAAAACCATTGAGTGTCCAGAACAGTGGTTACATACAGGAACTGTCCCCCCTGGGAGAAGCCCATGGCATTGTATCCTCCCTTCAACTTTGGGTCCTGAGCCAGCAGACCGCACACCATGGACACCTGCTCATTCACATCCTTGAAAAACCCATTTTCTGTGTCCTGCACGAGGAGAAACATGAAACGTTCAAAGCATGACAGGCAGATTAAAAAAAAGAAGAAAAACGAGAGCCGTCTGCGAGGAGAAGAGCTGAGAGATAAAGTCACGGCGTTACGACGGATCAAAGCAGAGTCACGCTGCTTCGCTATGAATATTAACGCTGAAAAATGACATAGTGAAGTTGTAAAAGAGCCACTTCTCTGATGTAACTTGTGCCACCAGCACTGCAAATATCACAGAATAGGAATCCTTACATGTCATGTGGATGTTTCAATCAAACCTGCTGTAGGACTGTTTGGTTCACATGTCATGTGACGTTCTTGGGTCATATTTTCACATGTATCCTACGTTTGTGCAAAAGGAAAAGAGAACCTATGTTTTCCTATTGAAGGCAGCGAATTAATTTATGTACCTTTACAGAAATTACATAAAGTCACAGTAAAATATAACAGATTTTTTGGGAGGTTAAGTTTAGAGTTACTGAACTTTAAGTAGCTACCTTTTAGCTAGACAAACATACATACATATGTGATTATACACTAAAGAAAACATACTAACTAATATTATATTACCATTTATAGGTAGTATTTAGTACAATAAATCTCCTACAACAGAAAAAAATAATAGAAAAGGTAAATTTAATATCAAAAAGGAATGATTGTAATAATGAAAATTGTCTAAATGAAAAATTTGGGGGTTATAGGTGGGATATTTATTTAGATTTTTCTATAAAATTACTAAAACAAATCCTTTTTTTCTCTCCAGATGTTTATTTGTTGCATCACTATCGACTTTAATAATATAATATATATATATCAATCAATGATATATGATGTGTGTGTGTGTGTGTGTGTGTGTGTGTGTATATATATATATACATATATATATACATATAT
>CAKAOH010039429.1:24375-62123 GCA_916701665.1 Sebastiscus tertius | reverse complement strand
CCTTTCTATCATCTCCAACCACTCTGCCCATTCTCCTCTGACCTCTGACATCAACAAGGCATTTCCGTCCACACAACTGCCGCTCACTGGATATTTTCTCTTTTTCGGACCATTCTCTGTAAACCCTAGAGATGGTTGTGCGTGAAAATCCCAGTAGATCAGCTGTTTTTGAAATACTCAGACCAGCCCGTCTGGCACCAACAACCATGCCACGTTCAAAGTCACTTAAATCCCCTTTCTTCCCCATTCTGATGCTCGGTTTGAACTTCAGCAAGTCGTCTTCACCACCTCTAGATGCCTAAATGCATTGAGTTACTGCCATGTGATTGGCTGATTAGCTATTTGTGTTAACAAGCAATTGAACAGGTGTGCCTAATAAAGTGGCCGGTGAGTGTACAGGCAATGGCCAGCAACCTGGAAGGTTTTTACACATGATCACAGGGGTATTTCCACATCTCTCTGTCTCTCAGGGTTGAATCCATCTCATTGGGTCAAGGCCAGGGGCCGATAGCAGAGAAGATGATCCATGAAGCAATGAAGAGCGGCAAATGGGTGTTTCTGCAGAACTGTCATCTGGCTGTCTCCTGGATGTTAGCTATGGAGGAGCTCATCAAGACCTTCACCGAGCCTGGTATTACCACACTGAGACAACGTTGAAACATTTCCACACTAGGGCAAATTAATCGCACATTTTTTATCTGCTTAAAATGTACCTTAAAGGGAGATTTGCCAAGTATTTAATACTCTTATCAACATGGGAGTGGGCAAATATGCTTGCTTTATGCAAATGCATGTATATATTTTAGGGTTGTCAATCGATTAAAATATTTAATTGTGAGTAATCGCATGATTGTCCATAATTAATCACAATTAATCGCACATTTTTTATCTGTTCAAAATGTACCTTAAAGGGAGATTTGTCAAGTATTTAATACTCTTATCAACATGGTAGTTAGGCAAATATGCTTGCTTTATGCAAATGTGTGTATATATTTATTATTGGAAATCAATTAACAACACAAAACAATGACAAATATTGTCCAGAAACCCTCACAGGTACTGCATTTAACATATTAATATGCTCAAATCATAACATGGCAAACTGCAGCCCAACAGGCAAAAACAGCTGTCAGTGTGACAGTGTGCTGACTTGACTATGACTTGCCCCAAACTGCATGTGATTATCATAAAGTGGGCATGTCTGTAAAGGGGAGACTTGTGGGTACTCATAAAAATAATTTTCATTCACATATCTTGAGGTCAGAGGTCAAGGGACCCCTTTGAAAATGGCCCTGCCAGTTTTTCCTCGCCAACATTTAGCGTAAGTTTGGAGCGTTATTTAGGTAGGTTGGTACCAATGGTTTTCTAGATCAATATGATGCCAGCATCTTCACTGTAGCTTTAAAACTGAGCCAGCTACAACCTCTGAAAGATCAAATAGCGGCTGTCAGATTTTTAAGAGGCTAATTAAAAACCGCAAGTTGCGTTAATGCGTTAAAAAAATTAGTGGCGTTAAAACTAATTTGCGTTAACGAAGGCGTTATTTATCGCGTTAACGTTGACAGCTCTTAACTACACACATGATCGCACAAGGAGAGCAGCATGACACCTGTTTCAGGTGTGACCCATTTGTGATTACATTTTGCACTGTTGCTTCTGTCTAATGCACGGTGGCTGAGAGCACTGCTCACGGCAACATGGATAAAAAAAAAAACACACACCGGTACAGAAAACATGAGCAACACAACTTTGCCGAGCTTCCGCGGACTAAATGGCTGTTGTTTTTGTGGATGTTTCCTTTGGTTTGTATCAGTGAAAAGATACTTCAGTGCATGTTTTTTTTTTTTCTGTGTAGTCAGAGACACATTCATTACTTTTTTTTTCTTTTTGTTTATGGCTGTGAATAACGTCCCTTTCTGTTCCCGTTCAGAGACATCAATCCACGAGGACTTCCGCTTGTTTCTGAGTTCCATGCCTACCAAAGTATTTCCTGTTACAGTGCTACAGAACTCTGTCAAGGTAAAAACACACACACACACACACACACAGACAGACAGTGTGCCACTCTATAATCTCACTTTAGTTCACTTCATTTCATTTGAAGATTGTATGTCAAAGATTGCTCTGCAGGACTAATGTTCCCAGGATTAAGAAAGTTGTCAGATTCACTTCCAATATAAAAAAGTTCAGCTTTGAACAAATGAACAATCTCTCCATGAAGCATTCTACAGTAACACATGAGAATAAATATGAAAGTCAAATTTCTGAATACACATACTGAGTGTAACTTCTTAGACCTTTGTGGGAAACTCACAGTTGACACTGCACATATTGCATCTGTATAAAAGACTATTAATAATTATTCATTTCTATACTGCTGTGTATAATAGATATAGTAGGTTGAAGAAACCTGATTAATTACAAAGAGGAACCTTATGGTAGTATTCTAAGGCATTAGATAATGGCATTGTAATTGTGTCTGCTGGGATAAGGGAAAGGCTGGGATAAATAGAGTAAAAGGGCTAAAGGGCTGTGATTTGCATTCCTTTCATTGGAAGGTTATGTGACATTTTGCATGCTTTGTAATTTGTTGAACAAAAGGCAGAAACTGATACTGTCTCCGACATCAGTATAAATCGTGTCAGTAATGCCAGGCTGTGTGGTGGTAAAATGAGCCCAAAAGGAAAGGATTTTTTGTGAGGACTGCATGCTTTTAATCCCACAGGCTTTGTAAGTAAAACTGAATGAACCCAAAATATAATCCATTCGTAGATCCCTTAAATTCATTGGTGAGACGCTCTTCTCATAACTTGCTTATTCAGCTATTACTGAGCCTATTCAGCACTGTGCATTAGGATTCAAGCAGTTAAACAACTTTGAAACTGCTCAAAAGTCTATAAGCTCACTTTAATTTTTAATAGTGGATTTTGGCAAAAATCATGTAGCTGTACGTCATCTAGGACAAGCCACAGCGCCACAAGAACTTGAAATAACAGCAACGGACAAGAACAATCGGAGGCATATTCACGTCAGTCCTAATTTCAACACTGCTAAGTTTTTGGTCCAAGACCATCTTGAGTTACTCCAATGCCACATAATTGCTGTACTAACATTAAACTATTCTTGCAAATGAACTACTAAAATATTCAAAGCTCTGTGTCATTAAATCTTTCACAAATGTTTCTCCAATTAAGCGGCTTAAAGAAATACTTCCCTCACAAAATAATCATTTTTATATCAATTACTCACCCCGTGTTACCATGAGTTCTTGAAGAAAACTTAGTTTTTCTCGCATGCCTCCAGGGTGAACGAATAATCAAAAAACAGAGAAAAGTCTTTGTGAATTGAAGTAAGCGGAGGCCGCGTTTAACAACAGCAAAACTACCAAAATGATTGTTAACAAACTCTCACACAAATTGGGCAGTATGATCCGACCCTCATTTATCCAGTCGTATTGTCAGTACTTCCCAAACACATGTATCTTCACTAAAACCTTACTATTTAAAACACTTTGGACTCGCATGGACCAGTAGCAAGCCTGTGCAAGCCTGAGACTGTTTACGCGGTCTCCATTTACTTCAATTCACAAGACTTTTCTCCATTTTTTGATTATCCGTTCACTTTGGAGGCATGCGAGATACATGGTAATACAGGGGGATTGATTGATATACAAATGATTATTTTGTGGGGGAAGTATTCCTTTAAGCAGCTCAGAGAACATTTGTGAAAGATTTAATGACATAGAGCTTTGAACGTTTTAGTACATAATATGCAAGAATATTCTAATTAGGGCTGTCAAGTTAACGTGATAATAATGCGTTAATGCTAAATCGTTTTAACGGCATAAATTTCTTGAATGCATTAATGCAACTTGCGATTTTTAGGTTGTAGCGGGCTCAGTTTTAAAGCTCAAGTAAAGATGCTAGCATCATATGAAACTAGAAAACCTAAGGAATCCATTGGTACCACCCATGTCATACCAGCAAATAACGCTCCAAACTTAAGCTAAATTTTGGCGAGGAAAAACTGGCATGGCCATTTTCAAAGGGGTCCCTTGACCTCTGACCTCAAGATATGTGAATGAAAATGGGTTCTATGGGTACCCACAAGTCTCCCCTTTACTGACATGCCCACATAATCACATGCAGTTTGGGGCAAGTCATAGTCAAGTCAGCACACTGATTTCCAATAATAGATATATACATACATTTGCATAAAGCAAGCATTTGAAGCACTTGACAATTTCCCTTTTAAGGTACATTTTGAACAGATAAAAAAATGTGTGATTAATTTGCCCTTAATCGCGATTAACTATGGACAATCATGCGATTAATCCTGATTAAATATTTCAATCAATTGACAGCCCTAGTGCACACATTTCCCTATCAAGGTTGTTTTTTTTTCTCTCATAAATCACAATTTATGCTTAGAAAGAAGCGTATGCACATTTCAGGCTCTTTTTTTTGTGCGAAAGCAACAGCTATAAATGAGGCCCCTGATGTGAGGGATTTATACTCAAGTTTCCATGAGGGAGAACTGCATGAGAGCTACAGGTATCATAACTAGGCTTACAGAGGATTAGATTGACCCCAGCAAAGCCCCAGAATTTTTGGCAGTCAGAGCAGAACTCACTGTGGTCTTCTCAATAGCAGCCATCGAGCCCTGTGTGCCTCTGTGTTGTTGTTGCCAGGTGACTAATGAGCCTCCTAAAGGCCTGAGAGCCAACATGCGACGGGCCTTCACAGAGATCCCCAGCAATTTCTTTGAAGACCACATTCTGGGACGCCAGTGGAGGAAGATCATCTTCGGAATCTGCTTTTTCCATGCAATCATCCAGGTTACACACTGTCTCACACACCTCACACATACTTGCTGCTTTGTGTGCCTGTACATGTTTTACGCCTCATTTCCATAGGGTTTTGTTTTGTGTCCGTGTCTGTATAGAATACGGATTACGCCCCCTCTGCATGCCCCCTGTCCCCTCTGCATGCAATGCATCTCTTTGCGGATAGATAGAAACACCACCGCAAATGTGGGAAGTTACTTGCTACATGGATATAAAACAGTGTTTTTATATCTATGAGTTACTGTCTGTTTTTCGTCATCCAGACTAACGTTTGACGAGTCACGTTTAAAAAATTTTTCGAAGTGAAAAAAGTTCGACGGCATATTTATCTAACATTGGTAACATGCCAGCTGTTTAACATAGAGTGCATGCATAGTGGTTCATTCGCAATATAGTTCACAAAACTGCTAATTATGCCATCAAACTTTTCGCTTAGAAAACGATGTATAAATAGAGCTGTATTACATTCATCAGTTAGTTTATTAATTTGCTAATTCCACATAAAGTTAGGACGTATGCTAATTTCCTGTGGCACACATATAGTCTGTCCGTTTTCTGCGGCAAAAATTCAATTTTGTCATCTTAGCCTATTGAGGCAAATTACGGACCGAAAAATACGGAAGGAAGCGTTTCGCAAACACATTGGAGATCACGCATGTTGCCACAGAGAGGCGAAGTACCGCCCTTTGTGGTGGCCCCCATGGGACCTAATTTTGGAAAAAATATGTACGGTAGTCAACAGCGAGAGGCAAATATTTTTCTGTTCCTGTTTGATTAGGCCATGAATCATTCATATGATGTTGATAAATTTAAAACATAATTTTACGATCTTACCTGATGTGTTTTATCCAGTGACTCCTGGTATTGTTATCAGCCGGGAAGCGAAATAACGAGTGACTGAGTACATCCCAGCACGAAACACACAGGCATCGTAGCTTCAGCAAAAAGACTACACACCCAAAAGTCCCTTACGTGACTTTTGGGTGTGCAGTCTTTTTAATTACAAATTACAATTTACAACAAACTGTGACTTTCTTGACTTGCAAATTTATTTTGTTTTAAATGTACAATCATGACGCAATTCAAACGGAATAAAAAAAATCTCTCTCCGTTGACTACCCTTAATATTTTTTTCCAAAATAAGGTCCCATGGTGGTCCACAGGAAGGGGCGGGACTTCGGGTGTGTGCCTGTGCTTCTTCGTATGTCCTTATTTGTGTGTTGTCTTGCATGTGTCTTAGGAACGGAAGAAGTTTGGTCCTCTGGGCTGGAACATCCGCTATGAATTTAACGACAGTGACAGGGAGTGCGCTCTGCTCAACCTCAACCTCTACTGCAAAGAGGGCACCATCCCTTGGGACGCTCTCATCTACATCACTGGTAGGGAAGCCATCACACAGGGAGAAGTGTGTGTGTTTGCATGCAGGTCTATCTAAATGTACAGCACAAGTTGGTGTATTAGGGGGTTGGCTCTGAAAATACAACATTGTAAAGTACAATGTGGAAAAGGGTTACATGAAACCTGAGATTGTTTGGCTATAAACAAGGCAGGATTTGTGCATGGAAACAGTCTCTTTTTGTCGCTAAGGCAGTTCTGTTGTGTTGCCAGTGTGTGGCACAGACCGCACACTGTTGTTTTGCCAGCAACACACACATTTTCAGCATTGTGTGAAACGGTGGAGGCAAAGTGTTTGCCGATTTCACAAAGCAGGGCAGTTCTGTAACACGATTTCACTCCGTTTTGCAGCTGCGATACCGTGTTTGTTCAAAACTCACTCAGTGAACATTTGCTGCTCTCTTCCTCTTGGATTTGTGCTTGTAGAAGTAAAATGAAAAGAACACTTCTATGCACGGCAAAGCTCTTTTTCTATGTCAAACAGCAGATAAAGAAATCCAAATGTTATGGCTGTTAAGAACTGTAATATGAAATAGTTTGACAATCAAAGCATTCATCATGGTAGGGTAGACTAAATACTGTATTAGAAACACCTCACAGTATAACACAATACAATTCAACAGCATCACAAACTGCATCATCCAAATTGACCTAAAAGTTTAATCAACACATCGCTCTAAAACAGTTTTAACAAAAACTGAACATTAGAACTTTGATGAAAGCAGAATTTATTGCAGAGCTGTTGTATTAAACTGCATTAGTTTTAGATAACTGAACCTACGAAACTAGCAAACTGAGGTGTGAAGTCACAAAAGGATTTTGTAGCTCATGCGGCCACTAAACTTGAACAAATAAGACAAAAGGCAACGATGTAATTCTCAAAGCACCGCGAAATGATGAAAGGCACCTCTAACTGCGCCGCCAATCAAATAGCGTCTCGGTGCTCCTTTGCTATTTGCACATATTTAAAATAGGTAATATTTGGCGAAAAAATTGGCCCCTTTTTATGTAAATGAGCCTCATTGCAAAAACAGTCCAATTCACAAAGATCGGCGCTAATAGCCACACGCAGTTACAGGGAAATTATCAGCGTCTTCAGAGAGTTGGTGGTAACTGAAGCACATTTATAAGAAGTGTACGCCCCAAAATTTCCAGTGATCATGGCATATTAAATTCCAAATACAGTTTCTCTCTGTCACGTTTAAGTTCCCTGCCTGATGTTTTTAGGAATGCCTCAAAAGTCCGTAGCTCGGTTTTAGCTGTTGCAACTGATGCGCAATTCATGGTGCTATCAGCGGCAGCAATCCATTCTTTGTGAAATCTGTGGCACATTTCTGTAAAAACTGTGTCATATCTTCAGAAATCTTGCAGAAATCCTGACATTTTTTAAATAAATAGTAATTCAAATGTCCTTTTCCATTATTAAAAAAAAATAATTTAAAGATTTAAACTGTAACACAGCACAATGTTGCGTTTTCATTTTCAAGTTTATAGCACGTTGTTTTGCCAATTTGAAAATGAAAGTGCCACCTTTCACATAACAGTTTTGTTATAATATATACATACTGTAGCAACTCATAATGTAATAACTGCACATAATGTAACTATTTAAATGTAATAAAAGTTCATAATGTAATGATGAGCACATAAAGTAAGAAAACCATAAGTGCATAACCTAATAACAGTTTTGTTTATAATATAATACGTGATTACATTATGAGAACATTATTACATTATAAACTAAGCAATAGGCAGTGGTTCTCAACCTGAGGTCCCGAGATCATTTCTGGGGGTTGCCAGATGATTGTGGAGAAAAAAATAAAATAACATATTAACAATAAAATAACATTTTAGTCTGGGGAACGTTTTTTTTTACATCACATTGCCTGTACCAGTGATGTAATTTGCCTCAGAACAGATTTTATTGAGTGTCTGTGAGAGTCAAACTGTGCCTCCACATGACTTTCTGACAGGGGATTTTTTCTATTAACTGGAAATGCAATATTCTGGTTCTTCAAGATTACTCCTAACAGGATAGTTTTGAAATAGAATTAATATTTGGAGCTCAGCAAGGATTTCCATGAGTTTTGAATTATATCACAAGCATAAAACAGGTGCTCTGCTGTTTCTACATTTGTGTAGCAGTGACAATTATGAGCCTCAACTTTAAACCTTGTTTTGATTAATTCATGATGAATTCTAATAGCCAATATTTCAGTTTTTTCCGTACTTTTTGGGATTAAGTGTCCTCCTTGTAAACCAGGGTACGTTGTATTTATGAAGTAGCCTATAGCTTCAAAAGTTTCTTTCTAAATGCATGATGTTTCCAAAGTCAGTGATCTCAATATCGAGCAAATTAATAGTGATTTTGATTTTTGCCATAATCAAGCAGCCCTACACCATACTGTGGCAGGCTTTAGAGTTTAAACTCATTTGTCAAAGGAGTTTTAATATTTATATTTTAATTTTCCTTGATCATACACATTTCACATGTGAAACTGAAAGCTTTTTTTTAATGTAGTTGTATTATTGTCATATATTCTGGGCACACATATGGACACAAATTAAATTTCAATTAAATTGAATTATGTTGATTTAATATTCTTTGTCTTGGACTTTCATAACAGACGTCTTCAGAAAATAAATAAAGAAATAAAGAAGACGGAGGGATCCCTTTCATTAACAATAACTCATCATATCTCTAAAGTTCATTTGTTTTCCTTTATCTGGTTTTCAATTACACCTTCAAATGATTATGTGCTGCGTTCAGTCTCAGCGGAGCGCGCCACTCCGCCATCAAATTGATGTCTTCCGTTGTTGTTATCACACCACCGTGTTATTAGTTTAATCCTTAATTCTAACAGTTCTTGTGTGCCAGAACTACACACCCTTTGAATGAAAGAATTTGTGCTCAAACCAAGCATGATATTGCCTTTCCTCTTTTAGAAAGAACAGTTCCTCTCTCTGCCAGCTTCACCACGCCTGCAGCTTACTAAAGGCTTCAGCAGAGATTTGTCTGATTATTCACTTCCGTCCTTACTGTCTTACATAACTGTGTCTTTACAGAAAGCTTGGATTTTAAGTGTTGAATTGTTAGTGTTAAGTATAATTTCATTTTACTCTTTGGTAATATTTACCCTCCAGCTATGCACAATTTCTTTCCTCTTGTCCATCTTTTCCTACTAGCCCCACACACGTTTGCCTCTCTGTGCTGTGCATTATTACATGAAAAGTCAACGAGCCGGAGACACTGCTAACACTCGTCAATGATTCGTCTATTATCTTTTTTACCTCGCTGTGTGAGTGAAATGATTGTTATTGTATTAGTGTGTTTAAACTCTTAGCCATTCTAGTCTGTAGTGCTTTCTGCATTTCTCTCCCCCACCTTTCTCGCCCATATTTGACAGTAAGGGGCTGATCACACCGAGACGCGTCGCTACAGGCGCAGCCGCTTCAAAAACACCCTGGCAAAGCTCAGAGGCAAAACAGCAGTGTGTCTGTGGAGCTGGGCTGTGTGCTTGCAACCGGGCGATCAAATGTGATTAACGTACAAAATGTGGTCTTTCTCTTTTTCAAATACAGTATCCTACATGAAACTATCACAGCATGAGATATGGATTCCCCCTTCCCTCTCACATACTCCGTAGCTCTCTCACAGTCTAACAGCTAGCTAGCTAGCTAGCTAGCCCTACCACATCTACTGACTTCAAAACAGGAGGGAAGTGGTAAAGTTGTACCACTTGCTTGATTTGATTAGCTGCCTGGTTCAAGTTTTACATTGACCAACTGCGCCCCTAGCGCTGAAAGGTTGAGAATATTTTAACTTTTATGCGCATCTAAAAACCGCAAGAAAATAGCAACACACAATGCAAGAGAGGAGTCTTTTTAGATTGATCCTAACAGACTCCCAGGTTTCTATCTTGTATCAGTTTTTCCGCATTAGAAGCAGATTAAAGCCTCTTCCAATAACTGTAATCAACCCATTCAAATGTCATAACAGTTTCTTTAATCAGTCAGAATTCAGATTGTGTTTGGTCTCTCAGCAAAGGATGTAATACATCGCTGTCTTATTTACACAATTTATTCAATATCTGTCTCTGTTTGGTAAACCATTGAGTAGGTCACCATGCTTGTTTATAGAATTTTAAGGTACTTGGGAGTTTAAAGCTGCAATATGCATGTTTTTGAAGTTTTTATGCCTTTGCGCCGGCGACAGCTGTGGCCAGAGGCATTAAGTTTTCCAATTGTCCGTCTGTTTGTACGTCCGTCTGGTCCATTCTTGTGAACGCAATATCTCTAGAACACCTGGAGGGAATTTCAGAAAATTTGGCCCAAACATCCACTTGGACTCAAGGGTGAACTGATTAGATTTTGGTGGTCAAAGGTCAAGGTCACTGTGACCTCACAAAACACATTTTTGGCCATAACTCAAGAATTCATATGCTGATTATGACAATTTTACACAAACATATAACAGGATAAAATGATGTAGTGATGACATTTTCGACAGACATGGATGTAAACTTTAACTACCCTGGTTAGCAGAGACATACAAACGCAAGGCAGTAAATCTAGTTATTTAAGGTACAATGCGTAGGATTCGTTGGTTGAGGTTTGTAAGCACAACATTCAAAGTTGGCCCCTCCTCCCCGGCTCAACGAGGGTTAGGGTGCTCGCCAGCGGGTGAAAGCCAACCCCAGATTCACTCTTATTTTGTGACGAACTTTGACTGCTTGTCATTAGGCCTTACTATATTTGTGTTTTTTTTGGTGCGGTGTCCGACATTTTCACCTGTTTGCTACTGCTTGTTTTTATAGAGGTTGACAATGTAGTGAAATTAGTCTCAAAATAGTCACCAATTTGTATTACGTGACTTACAAATCTGTACACCAATTTGTGCGTCATTTTGAGTACTCACAAATGCGTGTTCTAATCTACACACAAATACCAATCAATTTGAACTCATTTAAAACAGTTTTACAAATGCACACATCACAACCTGAATGAATATTAATATTTTACTTACAGATTTTTAACTTCAGCTTCACAGATCTGATTATGTTCACTTTCTAAAAGCTTCCCGTGTGCACACAGATCGCCTGATATGCACGGATCAGGTTAAATTTGTGTGTGGAGTTTTGAAACTATTTTTACGGTCTCAAGCTCAAACAGATCCACAAATGCATGCTGCGTTTAAGTACTGGTGGAAAATTGAGACAGCTGGGCTTTCGGGGAAATTGGGTGTAATTTCAAAGTGGGAAAGACATTTTTCTAAATAGACTGAATGGCTCGTCACCCCTCGAACACACACATTTACCAACTATACACTAAGTAACTAAGACTAAAGCAGGGATGGTCATTAAAACCAGCACCTCCTTTTATAGAAACACTGATGCAGACTAATAACATTAAGTGGTCTTTGTGTGTGTGTCTTCCCAGGTGAGATCACATATGGAGGCAGAGTGACGGACGCCTGGGACCAACGCTGCCTCAGGACAATCCTTAAAGGCTTCTTCTCACCTCAAACCCTGGAGCCTGGCTACACCTATTCCTCCTCAGGTAGTTTTCAGCCTCAGGCTCTCTCCTCCTCTCTCCTTGCAAAAGTCCATTTGTCTTGGTGCATGTTTATATACTGTATATTTTCTTTGGATTAATGGTTTTATCCCTTGTGTGTTTAAGGTATCTACTATGCCCCAGAGACAGATGAACTAGAGGAATATAAGAGATACATTGAGAGTCTTCCAATCATAAATGATCCTGAAGTCTTTGGCATGCATGAAAATGCCAACCTGGCCTTCCAGGTGAGGAAAAATAGCAGTATCTCACAGAAGAAAAACATACAGATCTGCATTTTTCTCATATGAGCTGATGTTGTAAACGAACTGACATATTATTTGTTTTAATTTAGTTTGTTTTGCTGGGGTAATGTCTTAAGTAGCTCATTTTACCTAGTAAATGCCATTATTTATGGGCTTATTCATGATTAATCTGGAGCTGCTCATACAGTTTATGGCCAGTTATAAAAGCATTTTTATTCAGAGATCATGAGAGTGCAACTGTGAAATATCAATAATGTTTCCTTGTGTGTGTGTGTGTGTGTGTGTGTGTGTGTGTGTGTGTGTGTGTGTGTGTGTGTGTGTGTGTGTGTGTGTGTGTGTGTGTGTGTGTGTGTATTATGTGTTTGCCTCCACAGCGCCAAGAAACCATGACTCTTATCAGCACCATACTGGATGTAAATCCTCGCTCATCCGCCAGCCATGGAGCTAAAAGTAACGATGACATAGTCTGCGAGCTCGCTGAATCCATCTTAGCCAAGCTACCTGGTACATGCACACACACACAGATACACATGCAAACACCCAAATTCATTTGTGCCAGTATTTTCCATGTCTATCTTGTCTGTCTGTCTGTCTGCCTGCCTACCTGTCTTTGTCTGTGTTATCGGTTTGTCTCCCTAATTGTCTACCTGTCCGTGCAGAGAGTCTGGACATGGAGGAGGCGGTGGAAACTATGTTTGTCCGGGACAAACATGGCCGCCTTAACTCCCTGACAACCATGTTGGGCCAAGAGGCAGACCGATTCAACAACCTGCTGAGAGTGCTCAGGGTGACACACATAGCTAGCTTCCACAAACGCACACTTTGGAACATTTTACATATATATTTCATTTGAGTTTTGTCGCTCGGAATCCGCTTCGGTCAAAGTTTATTTCCTGTCAGCTGTTGATATGAGCAAACACTGCTAAAGGAATTATACTTAGACTTAGAAGCAAAATATGGAAGTGACAAAAAAAAATGATGGTGATCCATTTTCCATCTAATTTGTTTTCTCTCCTGTGTTTATGACCTAAGCACAGGGGGAAAAAAGGTTTTTCCAGGATAATCTTTCCAAGTTCCTTAAAAAAATGTTAAAGGTTAAGGTAAAGGAAAAAAAGGCTTTGGCTGCTGATTTTTTCAGGATCTTTTTTTCAGGGTTTGTTATTTTAATACTCATTTAACTCATCATGTTTTCTTTTGACTTTTAATTTATCTGTGCCCTCTAAACACAGCTTACATATATTATGTGTTAGCAAGTTATGTAAATTAAAACTCACCTGGAAGTAAACATGATTGCTTTTAGTCCTGTTTAGAAAAAAAAATTAAGTAGCAAACCTTTTTTTTCACCTGTTTCACGGATGAAAACAAAAAGAAAATAAGTAAGAAAGATTATCCTGGCAAAACCTTTTTTTTTTCACATGTTTTTTAAGTCATAAACACAGGAGAGAAAACAATTTAGATCAGAAAATGGATCACCAGAATTATTTTTTGCTCACTTGCCTCTCAGGGCTTCTGTAGAGAAATGACCTGAGAAAAACAAATGAAAGAAGTTGATGTATTATGTTGAGCAAGAATATATATATATATATATATATATATATATATATATATATATATATATATATATATATATGTAACATTAGATATGTCAGAAATAAACAACTTTTAGAGCTCTTAATTGTCCTTTCCACAACCTCATTGTGATGGATGTATGATTTTTTTTTTATGTTTCCCAGATGTCTCTTATCACTCTGCAAAAGGCCATAGCAGGTCTGGTGGTGATGTCGGAAGAGATGGACCGAATATACACAAGCTTCCTGAACAACCAGGTTCCCACCCACTGGGCAAACTCTGCCTACCCTTCTCTCAAACCCTTGGCCTCCTGGGTCAGAGACCTGTCCCTCAGGACCTCCTTTATCCAGGTTTGGAAGAGAAATGGGAAAAAATACTGACACACAAACACACACATGTTGGAGTTATTTGCACTTGCTAACGTTGAGTTGTATTGACAAGTTGTTTAAAATAATCTGTCTTCATAAAGACAACGGAAAGGCATATCAATTAAAGGTGCTATTAATAACATTGATAACATTGAGCCACTAGATGTCACACTCTCCTTACTTCGTTCTACTGCATTCACTTTACAACAAGTGGTTACCGGTTCGTTGCACAACCTGCATATTTTATGGTTGAGCGGAGTGAGACTCAGACAGACAGTCACGAAAGTGATGAAACTTTCGTGGTAGAGTAAAGTCATGAAGTCATTTTGCAACATGTAGCTATAGGCCTGCGTTAGCTATAGATTTAGGTTACTATGTGCGGTGGCATTTCAAGATTAATGAAATGTAATCTGAGGATATGGCTAGCTAGATTTAGGAAACATTGATCTTGTAATCTAAGCAGTGGTGTAGTGCAGGGTATACGCAGGTATACAGCCTATACCTACTTATTTTTCAGGATTGGTACGGGAGTGAAGCAGGGAGCTTACCATCAATCTCAGCCATTTATCCGTTTTTTCCACACTAACTGGCAACTTGGTCGCTGGCGACACAGAGACACCACGTGATACCAGTGTTAATTTTGGCAGCTATTTTAGATTTAGTCTTACTAAATATGAAAATGCTCATTAGTTTTAGTCAAATTTTAGTCATTTTTATCCTTCATAGTGTTAGTCTAGTTTTGTTTGTTTTCTAGTGACTAGTTTTAGTCACCAAAAAGTCATTTGATTTTAGTAAAAATGTTTCCTCTTAATTTTGTCAGCAATATTTTTTATTTAATCTTATTTAAGATTATGTTGAACCATTTCGCTCATTAATGATGCACGAAAAAAATCATACTTTTATTCGGCACCTTTCTAAAGTGCTTTGTGGATGTATTATTTTTTTTTAGAAATGATTCATCTCCATAAAAATGTTATCAATATAACCTCTAGTCAGAGATTAGTGAAAACGTGGGAAGAAATTTAATAATAGGATTCACTTCCTTCTTCTGGCTCAAGTCTCTGTATCACTGACTCACACACACTGACATGACAGAGAAATTTCAGCATGCATACTGGTTTCTTTGTGCGCATGTGTTCGCGCATGCATACAAGTGTATTTTTGTGTGTGTTTGACCGTGTGTGTGTGTTTTCTCATCAAGTTGAAAACACTAATAACACATGAACAGTCCGCGTTCCTCCCTGAGGCACAGACCATCTTTCCCTCTTTCTCTCTCTCTCTCTCTGTCTCTCTGTACCCCTCTTTCAGCGTTTGGTTCATCTCCCCTGACTTAAGCCGTTCTTCCGTGAGACTGGTCTGAACATGTGTGTTGCACAATCACTGAAATTCACTCTCACACACAGAAAGGGGGACAAACGGGGGACAGTTGAATTAGTTTATGAGGTGATGAGTAGCCGCTGAGTCAGACTGCACACGTTCACTACCTCAGTGGAGAATCCACCTCACTGCCAGTCCAAGTTGAGTCACTGTCAGACCCCATACATAACAGGATTCCTGTAATGCGCCATGGCTTGTTAAACACTGAACGAAAATGTTATTTAAAGATACACGCATTTTAATTATGTTTTCTCTCTCTCTCTCTCTCTCTTGCTAGACTTGGATCACAGATGGTCCGCCCAAATCTTTCTGGATCTCAGGATTCTTCTTCCCTCAAGGCTTCCTTACTGGTAAAACACTGCGGCACCAAAATATCCTCCATGCTTTTAATGAACCACTGCAGTAAGCTGCTGAAATATAGTGATCGCTCCAACTGTTCTTTTACATAAAAATAATGTGATTGGCTTTTAACTGCTCAACAATATCCTGAGTTGCCACTATTTACATTACGTTCGATCTTGCAAAAGAACAGGATGAAATATATCTGTCATGCTCCCCTCTGCCTGCTGGTCTGTAGGGGTGCTTCAGAATCACGCCAGGCACTACAATTTGCCCATTGATGAGCTCAACTTCCGCTTCAACATGGTGGCGGTGTATCGAGACCAGGTAGCGGTCTGTGAGGCTCTACGCACTCTGCCTCCCAACACTAAACTGGATATGGATGATGAGGTACTGGAAAGGGTGGGGTCATTGTTGGTAAGTGATGTTTAAGGATTCTGGTAAATCTAGTCGGTTCCAGTTGTCCCCATGAGATTTTTTCAAACATAGGTTATCCTGGGGTTTAAGGCACCGACCGGTAACCGCAGCATTCCTGGATCGCGTCCAGCTGGGGACCTTGGTTGCTTGCCATTCCCCGTGTTGCTCTCTCCTTGTTTCCTGTCATCTCTTTTGGAGGTGGCTCTCTAATTTAAGCACCATGTGCCCCCAAAAAATCGAATAATAATTGAAAAAAAGATGATTTCAAACTAGGGCTGTCAAAGTTAATGAGATAATAATGCTTAACGCAAATTTATTTTAACGACGCTAATTTCTTTAACACATTATTACAATGTGCGATTTAGCGGGTTCAGTTTTAAAGCTTGAGTGAAGATACTGGTGTCATCTTAAACTAGAAAACCTAAGGAAAAAAACAACCATGTCACACTAGATTGTAGGAAGGAGGTTAAATAACGCTATGAAGTTACACTAAATTTTGGCGAGGAAAAACAGGCATGGCCATTGTCAAGGGGCCCCTTGACCTCTGACCTCAAGATATGTGTATGAAAATGGGTTCTATGGGAACCCACGAGTCTCCCACTTTATGATAATCACATGCAGTTTGTACTGACAGCTGTTGTTGCCTGTTGGTCTTGAGTTTGCCATGGTATGATTTGAGCATATTGTTTTATGCTAAATGCAGTACCTGTGAGGGCTACTG
This sequence comes from Sebastiscus tertius, assembly GCA_916701665.1. Lineage (NCBI taxonomy): Eukaryota > Metazoa > Chordata > Actinopteri > Perciformes > Sebastidae > Sebastiscus > Sebastiscus tertius. Next base: position 45,272 of record CAKAOH010039429.1, on the reverse strand, counting down.
GACAATAGTTGTCTTTGTTTTGTGTTGTTAATTGATTTCCAATTATAAATACATAAATAAATTTGCATAAAGCAAGCACATTTGCCCACTCCCATATTGATAAGAGTATTAAATATCTGACGAACTGGTTGACAGCAACAAGCAAACACTAGAATAGTGTCTTCTGGCAATAGTAAGTTTCTTTTTTGTTCATTGAGGTTTCACTGCTGACACACAACTCAGCTAATATTTGCACATTTCCTTGAGTTCTCTCACCTCAAACTATCTGCAGACTTTACAGTTCCTGTTAAATTACACCCACATTTTTAGTTTTTCTTTTGGATAGAGCCAGGCTAGCTGTTTCCCCATTTTTCCAGTACTTGTGCTAAGCCAAGCTCACCAGCTGCTGGCTCCAGCTATAATTTTTCTGCACAGATCTGAGAGTGGTATCAATCTTCTTGTCTAACCGTCGGCAAGACCTTTGCACTGGACAGCATACCCAGTCTTCACTAACCCCACAAATCACTAAACCATCCTGCCAACTCTTCTGCAACTCTCTGCTAATGAAAATGAAATCCTTAAAGCTTTGGTAAAATAGAAAATGTTGTGTTTATGTTTCTAAAATGAGCAGTGACGGTCAGAGCAATGGTGAATGTGAAAGCATACTATGCTCCATTGCGACATACATTACTGTGAAAACTCAAGAGGCAGCGATGCATTACAAAGGATGGATTACTGTGAATATGTATCTTTTTACCTCACCACTGCTATCTGATCTCACAACAGTTACCAGAGCCGGAGAATGGCGTGCTCGTGCATGGCATATTCATGGATTCCAGTCGCTGGGACAATGACAACATGGTGATTGAGGATGCGTTACCTCGAGTGATGAACGCCATGCTGCCGGTGGTGCATTTTGAGCCACAGCAGAACTACGTGCCTGACCCTGACCTCTACCACGCTCCTCTGTACAAGACCTCAGCCAGAGCTGGGACTTTGTCCACAACAGGTACATACTAGCTCCACACAGGGGCCCACATTTACATGCTGGTTTAGATTGCACCGTTACGATACCACTTTTTCCTTCCCGATACCGATTCTGATACCGGAACTTGCGATATCGGCCAATATGGTACCGATCCAATACCAGCGTGATAAAAAAAAATAATTAGAATAATTATTATTATTATATAAAAATAATTGATTTCCGGTTAAAGAAGGAGTAGGTGATATTGGAGAAAATATGATTAAAAAAAGTTGTTTTTACAAAACGGTCGCTATATCCTGGCAGTAGGGCATGAGACAGGTAATCTGAAAAACATCATGTGCCTCTGTGTCCTCCGGTGCTCCTAATGGCATCTGCAGGATTTCACAGCCCGGATTTTTCAGAGCCAAGCTGGAGCCTTGCCGTCTCTGAGCAGCTGTCAATCATACATCATCATACAAAACATTTTTTAGTGTACTGTTTTGCTGTAAAATGAGAAAGTTTGTAACCCGGCCGCCATGTTGATATCATTTACCAAGCACCGCCCACCAATCGGAGCAAACTTTCTCATTTTACAGCTAAACAGTACACTACAAGATGTTTCTGAAAACATTTAACGCGAAAAATAGTCAGTAGAGTAACAGAATATTAACTAATATTTGATCAGCGCTGCCTAGTTTGACTGTTTGATCGGAGTTTCGAGTGATTGACAGCTGCCTCTGTTGAATGAACAGCCAATAGGAAAGCTCTCTCTCTGAAATGACCTGTGATTGGCCAAAGTCTCCCTTCACAAGCTAGATTGTGTAAAGCCTGAAAACAGAGCCATGAGGAGGTGCAAAAGTCTATTTTTCTCTCAGAACACTTTAATTATAATATGCTGAAAGGTTATTATGGAAATTTTGCCAAAAACATTCTGCCTACCCCTGCTTTAAACAAGCTGATTTTTTTCTCAGTTAATAAATTACGGTATCGTATCGGTACATAGACTGGCGTACTCACCAATATCTAATACCAAATTTTGGGCAGTATCAGACGCATTTCCGATACTGGTATCGGAACAACTCTAATTGCACTTACATTTGAAGGCATTTAACTGACATGTTTATACTGAATGAGCAGGCAGGGGTTTATTGTTTTGCTCAAGGGCATTTTACCAGCTCTTGGTGTCCAGAAGAATTTCTTTCACCATTGAAGCAACGTAATGGATAGCTAATTTGATTTGACTTTTCCCCTCACCCTTTATTTCTGTCTCCATCCAGGTCACTCAACTAATTTTGTTGTGACAGTAATGCTTCCCTCCAATCGACCCAGCGACTATTGGATATCAAAAGCCTCGGCTCTGCTGTGCCAGTTGGATGATTAAGTTTTTTATCCAAGGACAAAATGGAATTTTTAAATGTGACTGAAACATTTACCTCTATGCACAACCTTGGATTAACATTGAAGCTATTGTGGAATTATTTATAAAGATTTTTACAGATAGGATTCATGCTGAAAGTGAACTTACTTCAAATACAGTGTAATAAACACTTCTGAGCTAGCCTTGACTGATCTATCTGCTTCCTTCGTACACTCGTGTAACCGTGGAGCTTCATATCTGCAGTACATCCAGATCTTTGAAGATGAGACACCATACACTAGACTCCCATACCGAAGAGCTCCACTCACGCTGAGCGGTAAGTCACTGGATGAATGTGCTTACTGGAACTTACAGTACACATGTAGCCTCAGGGAGAGAAAAGATGGAGGGATGGACGGCGGAATAGATACAGTAGACGGATGAACAGAGATGTTTTTGCCAGACACATGGATGTTAATGGTTCTCAAACAACAAAAAAAAAAAACGGAATAGCTTAGAGGGGTGAGTTGAGACAGGAGAAGGAGTGATGATCATCAAATGATAAAATGTTTCCGCCACAACCCCCACACACATCAGCAGCCTATTTGTGTCACTTAGGGCATGCAGTGCAGCACACATAAAATATGGCTCTTCAAACACATTAAGTACACCCACTGCAGTACTGGGGCAGGGTGCAGACACACTCCATCTCTGTCTCTGTCACACACGCTGCCTCCATCACGCCTTACTGCTCCGGTAACGCCAAGCAGGAATGGGCATACATAAACAGTATATTTAACATCAACCTGGGGAAGAGCAGCACATAACAATAAAAATAAATAAAAGTACAATGCTGGAGAGAGAAAGACAACTTTAAAAGCATGAGCACAGATGTTAGATATTTTATATGACAATATATCTCACTGCTTATTACAGCATTTGCTTCTTGCATAACAGAGTTTCAATTTGCAAAAATGCTTTACACAAAATTACGAATTTTGCCCTCAAACGCTCACATAGCACATCAAATTAAGTATTAAAGGCCCCATATCACTTGTACTTGTATTTTATGTCTCTACTAGAACATGTTTACATGCTGTAATGTTCAAAAAGCACTGTTTTCTCATTCTGCCTTTATTCACCCTCTGTCTGAAACACTCCGTTTTAGCACATATCAATGGAATTACGATGCCAGGCAATAACTTAATCCATGTTTACTTCCTGTCAGCTGATGTCATTCACATACACTGCAACAGGAGATAAACTGTGTAATGGTCTGTATATTGTATATTTGTGACAGCACAAATAGACCAAAATCCTGGCGGCTTGTTTTTAAAGCAGTTTCTGAATAAAGGCTGAGTGTAATTTCACCGTGGATTGAACGTTTCAATATTTTCACAGTATTTATATAGCACTTAAACCTGCTTTATAATAAAAAAGAATATAGAGCCTAAAAGTGTCTTATTCACCGTGCGGTTGTTTTTAGTTTTTGTTTTTAGGTTGTTTTCGTGTCACTTCTGTTTGCAAATAACCAAGATAGCGACGGCCAAAATGACTCGAGGCTTCAAAACGGCAGTCCACAAACCAATAGCTGACGTCATGGTGACTACATCCATTTCTTGTAGAAGCATTACTGTATGTTTCGGGTTCTCTGTCCATACGTACGTACACCATCCGACCCATTCTCTTGAACGTGATATCTTATGAATGCCTTAAAAGAATTTCTTCAAATTTGGCGCAAATGTCCATTTGGACTCAAGGATGAACTGATTAGAATTTGGTGGTCAAAGGTCACTGTGACCTCACAAAAAAAAAATTTTTGGCCATAACTCAAGAATTTATATGCTAATTATGACAATTTCACAAAAATGTTTAATAGGATGAAATGATGAAGTGGTGACATTTTCGACGGACAGTAATTATAGTTTTGTCCTTTTTTCTTTCCTTTATTGCAGTGTGGTTGAATTAATTAGCAATTATGCTGTAATGCTGCTCACCAGGGCAATAATGACATAATAATGATATAAGTAAGTAAGTAATAAAACAATAAAATTAGGAGAGCACGTAAAAACATGTTGCATTGATTCAGTGATCTGTGCGCTAAATAATTTATAATTTAAATTTACAATTTAAGCTTGAGCTATGGGTTGGCTGTAGCATGAGCATGTGCTTTAGTGTTTAGATCTTTGTAAGGAAAGCATTATTGGTTTATTGTTGAGAATTTAGCAATTTATTTTGTCTCTTTGCATTATGAGTTGTGCAAACTGAAACTTGTAAAAACGGAGCCAAAGCAAAATTGCCTACTATCAACATTCTAATACAGTGATAATAGTTGAATAATATAGTTAAATGTGATGTAGACATCATAAAGCTAAAAGAGTTTGACCAACTTTGTTCTGAGGTTCTACCTGATTTCCCATTTTAATCATTCACTCTCACTTTCTCCACTACCTGTTCGTCTGTCCTTCACTGTCCCACATGTACAGACTACTGTGCACTTTGGTTATTACACTAACTTAATCTTTCTGGTTTTTTTGTGCAGGGTTTAGATGTGTAGCAAAGGCTTCTCTAAAGCTGTAAATGGTGATGAGTTGTCTGGCTTTGTGGGGGCTTCATCAGGACATGTCAGTTCAGAGGTGAAACCTTTCTATTTATTAATCTCACCTTCATACACGGATAGTGAAAACAGACAGATTTTACTTGCTGCAAGTAAGTTACAGCACTAACATTTTTTTGTTTTTGTTGCATTGGGAAAGCACAGTGATCCAGTTTAATTCATTTCAGTTTTAATTTTGTGCAAGTCAACTAGTGCATACACAGTGACTGCACAAATGACTTCACACATGCATGACTTTCTGCAGCTCTTGCTTCATCAACAGCATCATCCACTGACCTCCTAACCTCCTTTATTAACCTCCTTTTTCCTGATCAATCCTGTTATGAGCCAAGATTATGAACTATGAATAACTGTGAATGTGCTGTAGGCCTACTGCTGTTAGGTTATAGGACTCGTAATGACAAAGGGTGGGGGGGATTGAAGGGGTAAATGAGATTATATGCCTCAGTCACTCTGAAACCAGATTAACAATGTTTTATCATCACACACACACACACACACACACACACACACACACACTTCCCTGTGGATTAAGTCAGAGGGAAGAGGACATGGCTGATGTTTGAAACAGATGAGTCCAAAGGAAAATGGAGGTGTTACTTTTAAAGGGGAAGAAAAGGCGGAGAAGAGATTAGAAATGATAGAGAGTGAGATTCAGACATAAAGAAAAACCCCGTTGATAAAAACATCTCTCAGGACAGCTATTAACATGAATATCTGACAACTAATCGACATGTTTGTAATAAAGAAAAGCACAGATTGACAGTGGGTAAACCGTGCTCTCACTTGAGTGAGTTGTAATTTGGTTTAATGATGTTGACAACAGTCATTTAGGTTATTCAACGCTGATCAATTTCATTAAAAGTTCCACCACAACAATGAAAATCGATACCATTCTTGTGTCTGTACACTAAATATGAAGCTACAGCCAGCAGCTGGTTAGACTAGCTCAGCATAAAGACAATGAACAGAGACTCCAGTGCCTGACCAAGAAATAGTCCAACACGATGGATGATGTCATCACCCTAAAAAAATGAGGAAAATAGAATTTTGTGTTATTGTGGTGGTTATATAAATGTAATTTATGGTGCTGTTGGATTGCTACTAGACTGCCCCGTTAATACGTGCCTCCTTTTGTGTGTGGCATGCGGGAGAGCAAACAGTCCCCCTGTTTCCATTATCTATGCTAGCGGAGCTAAACAGCTGCTGGTTATACCTTCATATATGAGCATAGTATCAATCTTCTCATCTATGTCTTGGCAAGAACACGAATAAACATATTTCACAAAATGTCAAACTTTGTTTCCCTTTAAATAACGCCTTCTGGATTATGTATGCATGGACTGATAATAATAATAATAATCCCAAAACATTCTTGTGTTCCAAGACTTGACATAAAGGCATTTGGGTCCTGGTTTAGTTAGACGTAATGATTCTGAGTCATATTCATGTTCTGTATGCAGAATAAAGATCTAAAGTCTTTTATGTACAGTTTAAATATACAGGTCAGAGTGAACAGTATCCCAGGCTGTGACCACGGCAGAAGCCTTCCACCTCAGTCATGCAACGGTACAAGGTCACACCTGTTCGGGCTCTGTCTGAACTAGAGTCCCCACCTGAAGACCAGAAGGGTGTTTGCGTGCAGGCAATTATTCTACAAAGCGAACGGCAATATAGATCTCACAGGAGGGGCAGGTGTGTGTCTTTACATTACACTAAGTGCACAAAGTCCGCAGAGATCTGTTCCAGCTGACCTGGCACCAACAGTGCCACCAAACAGAGCAAACATTATTCACCAGGATTGCATAACTCAACCCCTCCACCCCCCTCCCCACACACACACACACACACACACAAACACAAACCTATAACCCAGGTGGTCTGTTACATCTTGGGACCAGAAAAAGGGAAACAGCACTGGGACAGTCTGCAGGGAAGGGTGGACTAGGGACAAATTAAAGTTTGTGTGTGTGTGTGTGTGTGTGTGTGTGTGTGTGTGCGTGTGTGTCTGTGTGTTTGTGTGTCTGTGTTTTTGCATGGTGTGATACAGTGTGGTACATTTCCAGCCACCAACAGCTGTCTGTCTGCACGTAGTGAAGCCTGAGATTAGATTTGACCAATTTGGACATGTCATCACTCTACAGAGCAGCATTTGGTGATAGTGCTTGTGTGCGTGTGTGTGTGTGTGTGTGTGTGTGTGTGTGTGTGTGTGTGTGAGAGCTGCCAAATGTCTTAACTAATATCAGTAAGGAGATTGGATCCCTCCTGACTTAGCCTACAGTATCTCAGTCATTCATTCCTGCCTGGAAATGAGCAAGGTTTCCCATCCATGCTGGCTCGCTCTTACATTTTTACATTGTGCTCATATTTACTTGTTAAATCAGCTCTGGGAAGAGAAAAGCTAAAAAAAAAACATTGAGCAGTAGTCTGAAAGGTGTCCTTAAAGGTGCAATTTGTAAGATATGGCCAGATGCCTGCATGTGAAGAGGTTACAGTGTCTATGTTATGTCAAAGACATCAGTGTGTAGTGTTGCTGAGATATCTACTGAAATGAGCATGCTATCCGACCGGCCCCAGCCTTGTAATACTTATATCTCGAGAGCTGATAGTGAATCACTGTAATGGCAGTCTGCCCTCACGAAGTAGTAGAGATGCACCAGTGGGCAACTCCAGGGTCTGAGAAGTGAAGCCAATGCAGAAGTGTCTTGCACTTGCATTCTTTTTAATAGCCAGCAGGATTGGTTGCAAAAAGAAGTCTGACTGTGTAGAAGCCTATGAGAAAATGACCCTACCTTCTCACTTGATTTATTAAAGTACACATTGTAAACATGAGTTTATGGTCTCAATCGCTAGTTTGAAGTCTTCTTCAATACATTATGATGTTCATTTAGTAAATTATGGTCCCTTTTAGAGTCAAATAGACCATAAAGCAGGATACACTTTACGGCGTTGCTACCTTTTGATTGACAGGTCGCTACCACAGCGTTGTCCGGTCTGGGAGTTGTCTGTGTTTTCATCTTACAACTTTAACCCTTTCACAGTGTGTTTTCAGTTTATCACAGTTAATTATGACCTTTTTAGTCACCTAAAAATGCCTTATTCAGCGTTCGGTTGTACGTTGCTCCACCCTCTAGTGTCACTTCTGGTTACAAAAGAGCAAGATGGCAACGGCCAAAAACCAAGATGGTGACAGCCAAAAGGCCAAAATCGAGGCGTCAAATTGATTGTCTACAAACCAATGGGTGACATCATGGTGACTACATCCATTTCTTATATACAGTCTATGGTTACACTGAGGGCTTATCAATAATACATCCATGGTCCGTGTATGTTTTGATAGTTTTTTATTGGATTAAAACCAAAGTGGCAGAAATGAGAAAACGACACGCAGCCAGGGACGCATGAAGTCAGTCAGAGCTGGGGGTGGTGATAGAAAGTCTGTCTATATAAGGACGTCATACTAAATGCTGCACGACATTCCTGTTTTATGCTTTAATTTCAATGGCCAAGATAACACAGTGCACCTTTAAACTTTAATACCACTATATCAGGCCACGTGCACGTACAACTACACCTGAAAAGCAAATTACTTCTGGAACACACATACTATTTAGAAATACTGTTCCCAAGACAGGGAGCCCTGAATGTTTCAATTAAGTGTATATGAGATGTAAATATTTAGCTAGAATAAAATGAATAGTTCCCTCATCAATATGTATGTTTTGGGGAATGGGGAAAATGTGTCAGTTCTTGTTTGTCAATCAAAGAAAAAATAGAGTACAAAATAGAGAGCTGTCTTGTTTCATAAATCAACAGATGCTGGGCTCAGTGGCTCTCTGTCTCACTCACTGTGTCATTTCATGGTGGTCATTTTGGAGATTTCCAATTTAAAGGAGTAGTTCAACATTGGGGAAATATGCTTATTTTCTTTCTTGGCGACCGTTAGATTCCTTTAAATCTAAAATTTTATAGTGAGAAAAGTGAGCATTTCCTCTTATGTGTTGGTTTTATATTTTTTAAGCTGTGAACCGTCACATTTTGTTGTATGTGAACAATACTATGATAACCACATGCTGTTATTAACCAGGCGCATCAGATGACAAGCTGTCTGTCCAGCTAGATCGACAACAGCAACCCTGTCATAACCCAGTCACTTCAGGAAAGAAATGAGGATGGTCTGACACCTTTGGTGAGTGAAAGCATTTTTAAATGTATTATTTAGTAAATTGTTGTATGTCAGCCACTCAAATGCCAGTAATTATCACATTTCTTCTTTATTTTTCTCAAAATAGTCATGTACAGTGAGCATTTATGTACATCCTTCAAAGGAGAGTGAATCATAATGAGCAGAGAGGCACAGAACACAAAGAAAAAGACACTCAAGTTGACCAAAATACAACACTGGTGATTCAAAACAAAACAAAAAAGCCTGTGATAGCATGGCAAAAGCAAACAATCACACCCTCATTTTAAGTGTACTTTTCCATATCGGTCAGCAGTTTTACATTTGCAACACTGCTATTTGAGCCAGTTGTGTGGTTGCAGCTTCAACTCTTTTACCCAGAATACCTCATTCTCTTTTCATATTTTCAGTACAGTCCCATTTGTTTTTCCATCATTCTTGATTTGACACACTTTGAACACGCTTGGTGCCATTAAAGCTTATCACATGAAAAACATATGCTGAAGAGACATCTACATGAGTAACAATAGACATGGGTCGGGTTATCTCACAAAGTATCTACATAAGTTAGTACATGTTACATGTATGTAGAAGACACTTCTCATTCCACGTCTCATATGAGTTATTACATCTCCACTGTTCATAGTCTCCAAGATGAGTCAGTGATCGAGGTTTTGCATTGTTCCTCGATCTATTACGTAACATACTGACAGCGACCAAAACCCCTCTTCCAACTCCTGTCCACTTGAACTTGCAAAATAACAAATCCAGCATGGGTTTCTTCCCAAAAAAACCCAAACAGTTCTCTTAGATCAGAAGTGCTCAGCTTTCAGTCTTTACCTGCAGTAACCCCTGCAACTTACAATCTACACAATGTGCAAATGACAAATGGACCAGTATTAGAGGAATAGTCCGACATTCTGAATTCACTTTCTTTTCGGAGAAACCAAGATTGACACCACTCTCGACTGTAAGAACGTATCGATCTTCTCATTTAACTCCCCATTTCCAATCTTTGTGCTAAGCTAAGCTAACCAGCTACTGGCGGCAGCTTCATATTTGTCATTAAGACATGAGAGTCAATCAATGGCCTCTTCATCTAAAGGCCCAGACACACCAAGTCGACATCAAAGAACTAGCAGCGATGAAGGCTGACTGTTGCGTCGCCTTTATCTTGGCCGACAAGTTGCATTTGAACACACTGCAAAGACGACAGCCGTCGACCAGTTAGCATGTACGTTCTGCACCTGCGTGAGAGGAAATAACTCTCCACACCAGCAGGTGGCGGTAGTCTGTATTCATCATTCAAAAAGGGAAACCAGAAGACCGAGGACTGTGGATATACAAGCCGTTGTTATGATACGTAGGCCTACATGAAACAAAGCAGCATTTGCCAACCATTTTCACACCACTCTCACTAACCACTTAGCTTCCTTTCAGATGGCCATGTCGTTGTGAAAATATCCGTGTATGGGAATGATCAGATGAGATGAAGATAAAAAATGAGAAGAGCCTTCTGTGTTTTCCTCTTGACTTTACTCATTGGCTTGCTTTCCTCACTTTCGTTTCTCTTCTCGTGCACTGATTCGCTAAAGCTGAACAGTCAATCAGAGTGATTTCTCTCACCAACGAACTCCGCCGCCGATTCAACATGCTGAATCGACCAAAAAGCCTCTGACACAGGCAGACTAGAGCCGACGGTGCGGAACACAACCACAAAAATTAGGCCGACGGACGCTCACCGGTGGCCTAAAACTGTCCGATGGCCGACCGTCAGCTTGCTGTGTCAGGGCCTTAACTTTTCCTTCCTTTGACATTACAACAATGGCATCTATAATACCATTACAATACTTTTTTTTGTTAAACAGATATATTTTAAATGTTTAAACCAAACAAATATCACATTCCTTGCTAGACATAAAAAGCGGTGTAAAGATTATTGAATCCTGATTAAATCTGCAAAACTGGATCAAAATGAAGGAACACAAAGCGTAGGCCTATTGCATGTACATTTCAGCCTTCACCTTTCCCTGTCTGTGCATTATAAGTGGATATGGCATTTAGATGCTTTACAGTCATAGAGTACCCTGAAAGGTAGACAACAGGTGGCAGCTATTTGTCTGCACTGGGCTCATTGATTAACTGTAACAGCATGAATTCCATTTCAGTGAGTATTTCTGCAGCAGTCACAGTGTATTGTATTTTGTTGTTTTCATTCTCCCTCGGTTCTCCTTAAAACTCAACTTAAAATGGCCAAGTTGGAGAAGTCTGAGTTCAGTTCAAGTGGGAATCCACAAGTGTCTTGTACCACTGAGGATCAGAGGGGATGCTCTGGTGGTGAGAAGGTTTAACACAAATCTGTTACGTAAGGTCACCCCGTAATCCTGGTCGCATGTTGTTGCTAGAGATTAGAGAAGCAAGTGTTTGCCTTTCGCTGAGTATTAGAGAGTAAAAACACAAAGCACTCAGCACTACAAAAGATTAGTACCAAATGCATCTCTGCCAGGGTGATGTCCCTTCAGAATCCATTTAAAAATCCATCACAGGAACAAATATTGTCTTTCAATCACTGCTGTTGATCTTCTTTTTGCATTGTGAGTTTTTCTCCAAATACAGCAACACATTGCGCAACTAGCAGATAATCCAGATAAACATTGAATTACACTCAAAATAATAATACATTGTGAATTAATGTGAGTGATTTACAAATAGCCAGAGTGTATCATATGCTAACTAAGTATATATTTCTAGCACAAGGGATGAGAAATGTTGGGGATCCCTTCTGAAATTACTTCACGCTTTAATGAAAGAGCAAAACTGTAAATGTCTCAGATGTAACAGTTAAGTATGACATTTACTGGCAATGGTAACACTTTATCTGTTCACATTTATGGATATAGAACCTGGGTATAAGCTATACAATAAGGAAATGAGAAGATTGGTGGTAAAATAGGAAGTGCAAGGAAATAATGAGGATGACCTGAAAGGAAAGAAGGGGTGAGTAAGGACCAATCCAATACTTACATGTGTGAAAAAGAGAGTGATAAGATGGAGATGTTTAAGCTGAAACAACTTGTCAATAATTGGATTAATCGTTCAGGAGAAAGTTAATCTGCAGCTATTTTGATTATTAAAGAACCGTTTTAATCATTTTTTCAAGCAAAAATGCCAAAACATTTGCTGTTTCCAGCTCCTCCAATGTGACAACATTATATTTTCTTTGTCATATTGATAGTAAATTGAATATCTTTGAGTGTTGAACTGTTGGTTGGATAAAAAAATCAACCTGAATATGCAATCTTAGGCTCTGGGAAAGTATAATAGGAATTTTTCACTTTTTTATGTCATTTTATATGAAAAAGGAGTAAGACAATTATTGGCAGTTAAAGGTCCGGTGTGTAGGATCTGGAGGTATCTAGCGGTGAGTTGAGGAGATTGCATCCAACTGAAGCCTCTCCCGTGTGCCAAGCGTGTTAGAGAGCTACAGTTGTCGACGCAAAAACATGAATGGCCCTCTCTAGAGCCATTTAAAGTAAAGCCAGTGTGTAGAGTGTGTGTACGTTGGAAGTGAGTGGTGAAGCAAGAGAGAGAGCGGCGACGACGGGAGCAAGTAACGTTATTGACTCCGGCCCAAGCAGGAAGAGTCAACAATGTTTGGTTTGCTCGTTCTGGGCTACTGTAGAAACATGGCGGACTCCATGAAGAGGACCCGCTCCCTATTTAGATATAAACGGCTCATTCTAATGTAACGAAAACACAACGATTCTTATTATCAGATGATTATACACTAAAGAAAACATACTTATTAATATGATATTACATCTCTGCCAATAGATCCCCCTAATTGTTACACACTGGTCCTTTAATCTACAATTAAAATCATTAGTTGCAGCCCTAGTTTAAAAAAGAAGTGCTGTGAGTTGACACGTCAGTAGCTCTCAGTAAATTAACCAACTTACATTAATAAAAAAGATTTAATCTCAGCTTCACCACATACTGTAAAGTAAGATGTAGATTTATTTACAAAATACAAACAAAAATAGCATTACTAGAATACAGGCCTGAAAAAGCTACTGTATGCCTAAAACTGTTTATTGAATTCTATTGACTGAACTGTTGAAGACATTAAGACATTTGTAGAAGATGAGAAGAGCTACAGTTGGAAAGATTAAGTGGAAAAAAGTAGCAGAAAAGAAAGAGCTGGAAGGGAAGGAGTGTTAACAATATACTATCATGAGATGTGGAGCCCATGTGGTGGCAGGTAAATGATGTGGTACAGCAGGGATACAGATGAAAAGTGCATTAGTGTGAGTTTCTACATCATTAACTACTGTATGTAGCCTCAACCTCCTACGTGGCATACTGTGAGTACGGTGCTATAGCGAGGAGAGCCACCTTGAACAGAAAACATCACATCATCTCCAAACAACCATATACTATTGACAAATGTGTGAAGATAGAGGGAAAGGTTTGCTTTCTGTGACTCGTAACATATAGTTGTAGCAGGGAGGCTTGTGCGGCACAGTTCTAATCGTGTCAGGATTTTTAATGTTAGCTTTGCCTCTCTTTTTCCTCTCAGAGGGAGGACATCAGCCTTATGTGAAGTCTTTGGACACAGCCTCAATGAAATTGGGAGCTGACATGAGGATGGTGAAGGTGCAGATGATGGAGAAGAGCGAGAAAGCCACCAGGCATAACCGATCCACCACCGCCGCTGCAAACTTCCACTCGCTGCAGATCGCCTCTCCCTCGTCCTGCTCCCGGAAGCGCCTGGCTATGTAATGCACTTCCTCCAGGATCTGGGAAATTTCTGGAACCTGCTCCAGTAGCAAAGTCCGCGACTGTTCTGAGTGGATGTCATGTGGGGAGGAGCCGTTAGGGTGGCCAACTCCTCCGCCACCACACACCACCACACCCGAATCAGTGCTCGGTGGGAAAGCAGGGTTGTCTGTGCCCATCGAGTGGTAGCCAAAGTACAGGTTCATGTTCCCGTTGGTGGTGGTTGACTGGTTGGGCGCCTGCCCTGGTATGGTGCTCATCTGAATGCTGCTGGTGCTGGTATGGTGAGGAGGAGGATGGGAGAACTTGTAGTTTGGGAGGCTACTGGAGCTCACAGCTGTTTTGTTTTCCTCTCCAGGTTTCTTCATGCGGAGAAACCAAGCGCACCAGTTGAGTAGGACGACTCGGACCTGGATGGAGAGATGAGATTGGTGAGTCATAGACTAAAATATGAATGGTAACTTCATATGAAAAATAGAAAGAAAGGCAAGGAGATAAAATAGAACTTTAACTCCCCAATCGTACTTCTGCCAGTGTGACATTTGCTATGGTATTTGTAGGGGATCATGCAGAAAACGTGTATATGTATCTTTCAGAACCTTCACCTGAAAGTTTTTTTCTCCTTAATTTGGCACTTTAATCTCTGAGACTATCCAAATTTTCTTGTAAATTTATGACTTTAATATCTGAAATTCTGAGTTTTTTTCTCGGAATATTACCTCCCTCCCCTGGCTTGTAATTATTATTTTTTTTTTTACCTACAATAGCCTTAATACGCCGTCATAGGTTTCCCTTCCACAGAATGCAGTATTAATTAATAACTATATGGTTCAAAGTGGATAATCTTGCTAATGGTGAATTGCTTTTGTGTTTTCGATCCATATTTTGGTGGAATCCCACATTTAATCAAGAGCTTTCTCAACCTTAAAGGGACTGTTTATAGCTTCTTATACTTACACTCTTATAAATCATTGCGGGTCGGTGTTTCCTAAAGTATGCGCGCTCGCGTGTGGCTACGCTGTTCCAACACAAACTACACAAAAGCACCAACACCGCAAAGTTATATCTAGTAAAGCCTGTCTTGCAAATCTCTCCTGTTCCTTCTGACCACGGTCAGGAGTCTGAAGCAGGAAGCACAGTATCAGAATTGATTCATGGAGAGACATTCGTCTGGTCAGCTAACATTACTGCCAAGCAGGTGAAATATAGAGTGATATTGTGGTTTTAGCTGACGTGTGTCGCCTCACTGTGTTGATCAAGGCTTGTTCATGTCTATGTTGAACAAGCACAAGCGCGAGCAACAGGACGCTGACTTTCGTTGACCTTCGTTGACTTAACGTCCACAGGTGTTGCTGTAAACAAGCAATTTCTGATTCTTACATAGAGTCCCTTTAAAATAAAATAAAACCTTAAAAATAAAACTATATATACTGTATACAGTATAACTGCACGGTCATCACAAAATAACTGTACTTAATGAATACTCCTGCTTATGATGGTCTCTTACAAACAGTTAACATAAAATGTTCTTAACTCATACTAAAAAAAATGACCTTGTTGCTTCAACCTTTGAATAAATGTCACTGTATTACTCCAACAAATGGGAGCCATAGCCTAGCAACAGCCTAGATGAGTAGTTGAATGTACCAGTATGAATAAGTTGCGTGGTGATTTGAAAATAATGCACTGCCTAGGGAAAGCAAAATTAGCTCATGACTAATTGTTGTGTTTGAAACTTTATGTGTACCTACCCATTTAGGCATCTTCCCTCCATGGGGGTCATGGTGGTGGAACTGTAGTACCAGCACTGTTACCACCACAGACAAGCCCACAATCATCATGGTGCTTGCAAAGTACTGAGCTGCGAGAGGAGAAGAGCACATAAGTATAGCAGAGCAATTTCCATTTGGAATAGAGAACACTGTGAATGAAAAGCTCATGCATACAGCACAAGAAGAAACATGAGAGGTGAGCGTAATACTTTGGCAGGACTGTTGCCATGTCAGTCTGTCGGTTGGTTAGTCAGTGGGGAGTTTACCCATGTCAACAAATCTGAGGTCATACCACCACAGGGGCCAGTGGGAGGATGACTAACATGTTACTTCCAAATGTACAAACCAACCAAAACACGTACACACGCTTGTGGGCATTTGAAGTCACAGAAACATGAACATACATAACATATGTATGTAGACAAGCACACAACCCTGTCCACACAAACCTTAATACACAAACATAAGATATACTCCCCCATAAAAAAATAAGTAATTTAATTTTGATCCGGCTGTGATTTCAGCAACCAATCAAATTTTTTTCAGCATCCATTTCCATGTCAAAGTATAATTGGAGCTGTGTGAAAACGTGTCAGAATGATCGTCGAGGAGTATTTTATTTATTTATGTCTTCAATCCATCAGTTCTGCTCCGCCTGCAATGTGTTAATATGTCTAATCCAATAAAGGTGAATTTGCTAATGGCTTCGTTTTACATCACTGAGCTGCCAAATGACACCGAGCAGCATCTCTGTCTGCAGGCCTCCCCTCCCATCCTCTGGTCTGTATCAGTCTGGTCAATGCAACTCTATTGGTCTTCTACTGTGAGAATAATCTTTACTTCCTGTATCAGCATCCTCCCACGTCCGGCCGCTACAGGCTGCCCTGCGGTGAATATGAGGTGGGAATATCTCGTCAGTAAGTCATTCAGCTGTTTTTTTGACACCTAATCTATAATTGATGAGGAAAAGTCTCCACACTGACCCAGCAACCATGCTATAGCACTGTGTTGCCTGTCCAGCATGTGCCTAAAAGGCAGGGTGGGTAATCTTGAAAAACTACCAAGAGTACACTATATTTTTAAAAATGACTCAGCCAAAAAAAACGAGCCCAGTGTTGCCAACTCTTTTTCAATGAAAGTAGTTAGCAGCTCCAAAAGTCCCTAAATCTAGTTAAAACATTGCCAAGTCAGCAATATTGACAGTCTTGTCATTGTCATTAACTGACTTCAGGCCTCCCTCCAAAGCTACTCCACCAAAATTACCATTATCAGTTCAGTTCAGTTCATCTTTATTGACAGACTCAAAGTCCATTCAAAAAAAGCATACAACACAAACAACAACGCATACATTAAAATAGAAACTAACACTTTTTTTTTATAAAAGACAGTTATACCAATGTTTCCACAGGGGTGACTGGTATCGTAAAACACTAAAACTAGGATTCAACAGTAGCATGATAATGGCGTTCTGAGAATCATTTAGCCGACATATATATTTGTACATCAGATTTCTCAATAGAGGCTGGAACGTGTTGGCTCCAGAACAGGTCACTTGCACTACACCACCTGGGTTTTTTAAGTAATACCCGCATGCAGTCATTGTAGGCAACCTGAAGCTCATGCATGCCCGCCTTTTTAAACTTGGCCCACGGGGGGCAGTATAGAGAAGAGTGCAATAGGCTCTAAAGAGACTTATCTTAACATGATCTGAACATATGTAGAATTTTCTAGCCAGCCTGTTCATTATGAACATAAACATATTATAATGAATGTAAACAACTAATATGGCTATATAGTACTCACAGCTGTCAAGCTAGCAGGCTGTGGAAGACTCCGTGACGCTCAATGAGTGTACGGGTACCTCGTCCAATCATTACATTCTGACAGAATGAAATGATTGGATTACAGTCCTGCGACAGCCACAGATACCATAATTTGTTCTCCTTTTTTTTTGTCAGAGCACTTGATTTATTGATTGCTGACGGGATGTAATGAGAATTTCAACTGACAAGCTAACAAAAAATGTTTCTATAATCTTTACCAATCCTGCCTTTAAAGGAACCTTTCAGCATTTTGGGGGCTTAACATTTCATAGACTTACAGAGACGAGAGGGAAAAGGAAAGAGGCTGGAGGGAATTAACAGAAAGATCGGGAGTCTCTGGTGAGTTGAACACAAAC
This sequence comes from Sebastiscus tertius, assembly GCA_916701665.1. Classification (NCBI taxonomy): domain Eukaryota; kingdom Metazoa; phylum Chordata; class Actinopteri; order Perciformes; family Sebastidae; genus Sebastiscus; species Sebastiscus tertius. The sequence goes on along the minus strand of CAKAOH010039429.1, from coordinate 27,439 downwards.
ACACACAGATACACTCCCACATATACTGTTGGTGTGTCTGTTTCTGTTTCTATAGCTTATGTCTGTATGATACATAAGCTGTTTTGGGGCAAATGAACACACACTGCACAAACCCGGACAGCGGTCAAATTCGCAAGAATGACCCGAGGCGAAAATGTGCTTCTCTTTCTGTCTCCAGCCGTGCTTTCGATATGAAGTTAGAGCCAGGAGATTACGCTTGAAAAAAAACAACTAGCTTGGGTATGTCTGAAGGTAAAAAAAAAGTTGACAAGTTAAAGGAGCTATGTGTTTGATTTAGGGTGATTTATTGGCAGAAATGGAATATAAAATGATTCATAACTATGTTGTATAATCACCAGAAACTAAGAATCGTGTTTTTGTGAGCTTAGTATGAGCCCTTTTTATCTACATAGGAAGCAGGTCCTCTTCACAGAGTCTGCCATTTTTCTACAGTAGCCCAGAACGGACAAACAAAACACTGGCTCTAGAGAGGGCCATTTGCATTTTTACAAGGTCTGTCAATCGATTAACAGATTTAATCGTGATTAATCACATGTTTGTCAATAGTTCTTTGTGATTAATTGCAAATTAATCGCACATTTTTGTATCTGTTGTACCTTAAAGGGAGATTTGTCAAGTATTTAATACTCTTATGAACATGGGAGTGCAAGCATGCTTGCTTTATGCAAATGTATGTGTATATTTATTATTGGAAATCAATTAACAACACAAAACAATGACAAACTGGAATGGCCATTTTCAAAGGGGTCCCTTGACATCTGACCTCAAGATATGTGAATGTAAATGGGTTCTATGCGTACCCACGAGTCTCTCCTTTACAGACACGCCCACTTTATGATAATCACATGCAGTTTGGGGCAAGTCATAGTCAAGTCAGCACACTGACACACTGACAGCTGTTATTGCAAGTTTGCCATGTTATGATTTGAGCATATTTGTCATGCTAAATGCTGTATCTGTGAGGGTTTCTGGACAATATTTGTCATTGTTTTGTGTTGTTAATTGATTCCCAATAATATATACATACATTTGTATAAAGCAAGCATATTTGAGTATTAAATTATTGACAAAATCTCCCTTTATGGTACATTTTGAACAGATAAAAAATGTGTGATTAGTTTGTTATTAATCATGACTAACTGTGGACAATCATGCGATTAATCGCGATTAAATATTTTAATCGATTGACAGCCCTAATTAGTATTCTTTTTCATCACTTTCGAAGTCCAAGAAATCATTAAAATGAGCAATAATTAGAGCAGAAATGTGTCTTACCAATCAGAGGAACAGAGTCTGAGGTGGCAGGCATGATCTCTGCTACCAGTAACATGAACACTGTTAGAGACAGCAGCACTGTGATGCCTGGAGGAAGACAGTAGAGCAGAAGCACAGAGGATACATCGTTTCATCACAGTCTCGACTTCTCTTAAATGCTGACTTGAGAGTACTCAAAATAAATGGAGCTTAGTCGCTTCAAAATAGGTAAAAAAACAGCTATGGTTTTATTTTGGAATATTCACTCTCTTTTCTACCCTCGAGGGATTACTTACAGTTGTATATTTACTCTGACCCTGTCTCACTGAATGGCATTTTGAAACAAGCTGACATTTTCAGGTCCAGGTGATTATCTTTGCTGTGTTTATAATGCAGCTTTTATTCATCGGCTAATGAATTAAATCCAACATAAGTGCTATTTCACTGCCAGAATGTCGGCATTAGAATAGAACAATGACAAATAAATGGGTAAGCAATAGCGTCAGCACCTGGTGGGCTGAGATCTCCAAGGCGGGGGAGAGAAATACATCTTTTGTCTGCATGTATGATTATGATCATGAATCATTGTCCCTCTGTTTCAATGTGAGAGAATGTGTGTGTGTGTGCAGTTTGTGTGTGTCCTGCCCTGTACCAAGAGAGATCTTCTCTCCGGAGTCAGCAGGGAGCAGGAAGACCAGCAGGGCCAGACCAGAGATGAGCACACAGGGGATGAGCAGGTTGAGGCCGTAGTAAAGTGTCCTGCGTCGCATGGTGACCGTGAATGTCACATCGGGGTAGGGCTCCTTACAGCAGTCGTAATACAGCTCATTACGCTTCGCCGGCACACCTGGGGGAGACATGAAGAGGTGGGTCAAGCACACAGAACTATAAAATTAAAGGTTCAGCTTTCAGCACTGCCTGGCTGAATGAGAGCTTGTAAAATAAGCTGTTGCTGTGCAGCTGTGGCTCCTGATTGAGCGCTTGGCAGAGAGAAACAGTTAATCATTATTAATACATTTTTTTATCGGTACCTTTTAGATATGATTGAAAGGGTAAATTTATGGTCAGAAGGTCAGTGGTTTGAAAATCAAATGATAAATGCTCCCCTGTCCTTTTTATTTCAGCATATAGCTACAGGATAGTAAGTTATGGATTTTTCTCCCAAATCACTCAAAGATGCCACTAAATCTACAGTTTCTCTATCTCACGGTCCAGACTTTAAGCAAGCACAGATATAACAGATGTTGTGATTTTAGAAAGATTAGGATTTTATCATTAATGTATTTTTTTGGTAACCATGTGGAAAGCAGCTTGTCCTTGAAAAACTGGTCTAAAATCACTATAAGGCAAAGCTTATTGTGGTTTGTTGGCCAAACAGACAGACAGAGGTCCTAAGTGTTTTGAGTCATAAAAAATGTGTTCCGCAAAGCACAATGTATTAGTAAGATGGACCTCAGAAATGGAGGAACAACTTGTTGATTTGTGGCAAAAACAAGTTAAGTGTTTATTTAACATGTCTCCATGACTTCATCCATTATTTTTCTGTTTTCTTTGTGAATTGTCATTACGGTACAAAGTAGTGCAAAAACATCACTAATTCTCCCTGCCCGTCGTCCGCCATGTTTGTTCACGTTTAATTACGAGAGATTTTCTTTCTTTTTTTAGTCGGGACTCTTGTTGTTCATGAATGGAATCTGTTAGTGTGTGGTTGTGCTGTTTTGGCCAAATCGTTGTTCACCACTGCACTATAGGAACAAAACTGTTACATTTAAAAAAACATGTCGTTAAG
>CAKAOH010039429.1:0-24355 GCA_916701665.1 Sebastiscus tertius | reverse complement strand
AAAGTTTTTATAACCTCCGCCAAGGCCAAAGGCCTAGGAAGGAGGTTATGTTTTCACCAGCGTTGGTTTTGTTTGTTGGTTTGTTGGTTTGTCTGTGAGCAGGATTACTCCAAAAGTCCGCAATGGATTTGAATGAAATTTTTTGGAGGGGTGGGGTGTGGCACAATGAACAATCCATTCGATTTTGGTGGCGATCCGGATAATGATCTGGCTTCAGGAGTTTTTTTTAATAACTTCGCTCAGCCTGTGCATTAACACCACAGACTTTAAGACATGCGCAGTGTAACTGATGACACGTTCATGACCCGTCACCTTGCCTCTTTCCTTCTGCCTGCAGAGAGAGAGCGGGGGGCGGAGGGAGGGGGGACACCTGTAGATTCAGCGTTCACATTAAACTCGGTGAAGTTGAATTCGACCAAAACACACTTGGTGATTGTTGGAAAGAGTAACAATGATGGTTTAGATGAGTTTTACTTTGTTTCTGTCCAGTTTGAATTAAGTGTTTTACGATGCTCCGCTACGTACAGCTGATCTCAACATAGGAAAAATACATGTGGATGATGGCGCAAGCTGCACGGAGAGAGGGGGCAATCATACTCAGGCAGTTTGGCAGAGGTCTGCGCTCTCTGAGTGCCATTCTAGTTTAACATGTCTCCATGACTTAATCCATTATTTTTCTGTTTTCTTTGTGAATTGTCATTACAAAGTAGTGCAAAAACATCACTAATTCTCCCTGCCCGTCGTCCGCCATGTTTGTTCACGTTTAATTACGAGAGATTTTTTTTTTTTTTTGTTAGTGGGGACTCTTGTTGTTCATGAATGGAATCTGTTAGTGTGTGGTTGTGCTGTTTTGGCCAAATCGTTGTTCACCACTGCACTATAGGAACAAAACTGTTACATTTAAAAAAACATGTCGTTAAGTGTGTCTCTCACTTTTTCAAAATCTTTTAAGATCTGGAAAATCTTTTAGTCTGGGCCAGCCTTAACCTCTAAAAACAATCCTAAATCATTTATTAATCCTTAATACTCATTGCTGTGGCCTCATCCATCTTGTTGGCATATTCACATTTACGCCACTGATCTGCCTTCTCCATCAGATCAACAGAAAACAATGTCACCTTGTTTTGGTCAGTCAAATTAGTCCAAAAACATTTGTGTGCATGTGTGTGTATGAGAGCCGCTGTGTTGGAAGATGATTAGTAAGCGAGACTGATGGATTTCCTACGCACAATTATTTCAAAGTGGACTCTACAGGTAGTGTGATCTTTTCTCCTTGATTAAACATGAACAATCTGGGAACTGTGTGTGTCTGTGTGAGAGAGGGGTTGAGAGTCACTTGTAGCTCACAGTCAAAAATCTGTGTTGAGTACTCGAGCATCATTGTACAGCTGTTTCAACCATTCATACCTTTTAAGTGTTAAGTGATTCTGAATGGAGCCCTGGTACAATGCAATCAGCAACATACTCAAAATACACAACACGTGTGTGTGTGTGTGTGTGTGTGTGTGTGTGTGTGTGTGTGTGTGTGTATAAACTGTTCAATTTGAATGAATTGCACGGATTCAATTTCATTTCATTTAAACGGCGTCACTTGAACGCTGAAGAGAAATGGCCTTTCTTAGCCATCTATTAATTTGATGGATTGCAGACCTGCGGATGCATCCACCACATCCTGTGTGTGTGTGTGTGTGTGTGTGTGTGTGTGTGTGTGCGTGCGTGCGTGCGTGCGTGCGTGCGTGCGTGCGTGCGTGCGTGCGTGCGTGCGTGCGTGCGCGCGCGCGTGCGTGTGTGTGTGTGTATACGCCGGCATGGGCATGGGAATGTTCTGAGGCACCAGGACAGTGTGTGTTCTTGGCCAGCTTGCCGCCTGGCTGTGCCTGAATTAAGTGAACCATCCCTGGGCCAGCTGTCACCACACACACCCATGCCCTCCCTCCCCCCATCCCCCCACCTCTCCTCAATTCCCCCAGCCAGCTGGGTACACTTTGTGTTTAAGTATGTTTGTGTGAGTGTGAATGTGGATTATTCTGTTGGCCTCTGATTAACACCCAAACTTGAGTTAGAGATAATGTGAGCTTTTCATTTCCTCAAGGGAGGGGAAGAAAGAGACGGAATCGGTACGCTTTATTATCACACAGAGACAAACAAACTGAGAGGCTTGTGGAGAGAGTTAGAGAAACTCAGACAAAAAAAGAAACAAGGTAATGGACACATATGAGAATAAATTGAGCTGACAAAGATAGAGGAAAAAACAGGTTTTGTAAAGCTTGTATTCGCTCCCTTGCAGAAATAGATGCGAAGATTGATACCACTCTGTCTGCGCGGTAAACATGAAGCTGGAATCAGGAGACAGTCGGCTAAGATTAGCATAAAAACTGGAAACGGGGGGAAACAGCTTGCCTGGCTCGGTCCAAAGGTAACCAAATCCGCATACCAGCACTTCTAAAGCTCACTGATTAAAGCAGCAGTGGGTAGAATCAATTAAAAAAAGTTATTTTATAAAACGGTCACTATATCCTGACAGTAGTGCATGAGACAGGTAATCTGAAACAATTGTGTGCCTCTGTGTCCTCCTAGTGCTCCTAATGGCATCTGCAAGATTTCACAGACCGGAGGAAAACAACCAATCAGAGCCGAGCTGGGAACTAAACTAGGCAGCGCTGATCAAACATGAATCAATATTCTGTTACTTTAATGCCTATTTCTCGCCTTAAATGTTTTCAGAAACATCTTGTAATGTACCGTTTAGCTGTAAAATTAAAAAGTTTGTGACCCGGCAGCCATGTTGAGATCAGCTGAGGAAATACAAAGCACCGCCCACCAGCCGGAGCAAACTTTCTCATTTTACAGCTAAACACTCGGAAGTTACGTGACAAATAAGTTAACGTTGACTTCTGGTTTCACACGGGACACAAATACTGGCCTCCTGGGCGAAAGTCCTGTTTTTTGACCCAACCATCCATCCCAACCTCTTCCCTATGCGGTGTTCACCGCTCTTTATACTTCCCAGTTCACAATTATGTGGATTACATACAACTGATTTCGTGCTGACCATCATGAAAAAAAGGGATATTCGTGTCTATGTACACGAATCAATCCATTACATTTCGGGACTATTTCATGAGCTGTTCTGCGACTGGGCTGAAATATGTTTTGTTATAACCAGACAGAAACTGTTGGAGAGTCATGTCTCTGGTTTCCTCTTATTTTTTTTTTTTTTCTGGTGGTATGCACCAGAATGTGTCTTAGTGTGCCTGTCTGTTTTTCTTCTTACCTACAAGATCCCATTCCCCGTTGGGTATGTAGGTAGAGATGTCCACGTCCATCATCTGGAGGTCCAGCAGCCAGCCGTTGTGGGTCCAGGAGCCAAACTTGAGGTCACACTTCTGCACATCGAATGGGAACCATCGCACATCGATGTAGCAGGTACTCTTCAGGATGCCTGGAGAAGTGTTGGGGAAAGTTACTTTTGGAGCTTAACACTTACTTTAGCTTGGTACGTGCTTGGTACGTGCTTGGTACGTGCTTGGTACGTGCTTGGCTTAATATGATTAAAATCTAAAGTATCTACTGCTTTTTAATATTTTGAGTCATTTCACTCTTTCTTGTCTCAGATTCTGGAGGAAAGCTAGCTCCAGGAAAACATGCAAACAACCCTCAAAGTGTTTCTGATGCATCACAGAGGGATACATCAAATTACTGTAAAAATCCAGAGGTAAGTGTAAGTTCTATTGATCAAGACACACTTCAATGTGACATATTTGCCCACTCCCATGTTAATAAGAGTATTAAATACTTGATAAATCTCCCTTTAAGGCACATTTTGAACAGATAAAAAATGTGTGATTTATTTGCGATTAATCGCAATTAACTGTGGACAATCATGTGATTAATTGCGATTAAATATTTAGTAATCCGCTTTTGAAACAGTGGTTATATGATTGGTGTCTAAGAAACACTTTTCCTCAATATTTTGCCTTGCTTTAACCTTGAAACCTAGACGTCTTTACACCAGCAAATCACCAAAACCATGGGAGAGGTGGAAGTTTCAGCCAGTAACAGTGAGGAAGAGGATGATGATGACAGTGACGATGACGGTGATCAATTGATGTTTCTAAAAACTATCATGTTGATCTCAACAGTTTTGATGTGAACAGATGCTAATGATGGTGAGGATACTGTAAGAGCAACTCTAAATAATGGCAATACAGTGATAAGATCTAGTTGACAAATTGAGATTGAAAGTGGGTTATTAGTGAACTGTGACCGAGAGACAGAGAGAGAGAGAACATCTTGAATGTCTCACCTGGTGGGATGTACTGACAGGATCCTGAAGCATTTACGAGGACATTAGTATGGAACGTAGCATCAAACCTCTCATCAGCACTACAGGGAGAGAAGAGTGGATAATGTAAAAACAGTTTTGGAACGTTAAAAGAAAAAGCCCTCAAACAAGGAAAATAGGAAGACTTTTAGAGAAAAAGCCAGAAAGGAGAGTACAAGGGCCAGAGGTTATGAAGTTGATTGAGACTTAAGTACAAAGGTAAAGACAGATGCAAAGAAAAAACAGCCAAGTGAGAATGAAGGTGACAGAGAAAGGTAAAGACAAGGGGGATTAGTGTAGATCCAGACAGACAGTGTTTAATTTTACTGATCATCTTAAACAAACATGATTGCCCGCCATCGAGACGTCCTTCAAATAGACAGGGATTATGTACATCAGAGAAACCCACAAAGTACAGACATCATAATCACAAAACTACACATTTCACACAAGATCAAAAATCTTCCCTGTAACATTACAACATAAGTTTTTTTCTTTCAGAAAGTGAAACCAAAGGCCTCTAAATACCCAAGAACAGACATTCCTAGACTTTAATTTAAAAATGTGTGGACTCTTTTTTGCTAGATAAAAGTGTCTTTCTGTATTTATTGCAGTAAAAAGAAGCTTGTCAGAAATACAAAACAAATCTGTCCTGGTTGACTGAATACCTTTAACAATATATTTCTCAGGGACAGATTTCTAAAAGACAACCAAGAAATGCAGTCAGTTGCGTACTATTCAATGGAGAGCACATCTCTCAATCAAGGCTACATATTCCTCGATATGTGCATCTGTCATCTAAATTTGCCACACCCTCAAGAATTTGGCGACCAAACGGTTACAAAAACAAAATAATTATACATATTACAAATATTTGATGCCAGAAACAGATGTCACAAAATTCAATTCAATCATGTTCAAGTGGTTTAGGTAAAAAACCTTGGCCTATGAATCAAGGAATCCACGAAAAAAATACATTTGTGCATAAACTCAACCCAGTCACCAGAAAAAATGTTGGCACTGTATTTTCTGCAAACCACGGGATATGTTGAATGTCGATGTTTCTGAACCAATATTCATAAATATGTTTACTTTCAGTCGCGTATCACGCTTGCAGAAATGCATGCATGTGATTAACATTGAGAAACGATTGGTTAGGTTTAGGCAACAAAAGTACTTGGTTAAGGTTAGAAAAAAGATCATGGTTTATGTTCAAATAATGTATAACAACGGTAACTACCGTAACAACATAACTATCGTAAATAAACAAAAAACGCCCTTAGCGGACTTTCTTACATAACGTTACATAAAGTCAACGTCTACTTTTGGTGTCACACAGGACATGAACGGTGGTCTCCTGGAAGAAAGTCATGTGTTTGTTTGACCAACCTTACACTCGTTATTATACCATGTAACTTTCATACAATGTAACTTTCAATAATGGTCTCTACTACGTCACTTGCTTTGACTGAATACAAAAACATCCACATTCAACGTATCACATGGTTTGCAAATACGTATGATGCCAACATTTTTTCCTGGCGACTGGGCTGATAAATTTCCCTCCGGCAAGTTTCATTAAAATCTGTGCAGTACTTTTTAGCCTTGCTAGCGGCATGGCTCTAGGGATGGCAATGTTGGTCTTTCAATACACAACTTTGGTGCAGACTGAAATATCTCAACAACTATTGAATGGATTGTAAAGACAATTTGTACAGACATTCGTGGTCCCCAGAGGATGAATCCCACTATCACTTTTGTGACTTTTCCTTTTGCGCCACCAGCAGGTTGACATTTGTGGTTTAAATATATTGATAACTATTGGATGGATTCCTACAGACATTTGTGTTCCCCTCAGGATGAATTGTAATAACTTCCTAACCTTTCCTCTTGCGTCATCAACGGGCCAAAATGTAATTTGTGTATTTAGCTCAAAGCACAGCTGTGCTTAAGTACAGCTTTATAGAGCTGCTGGCAGGGAAGACAAAAGCAAACAGACAAATGGACAAAAAATCATACAGGACTAAAAACACAACTTCCTTTACAGAAGTAATGAAGCAGTAAAATGCTTTCTATGATGGCAACATAGCATTTATCCATTTATTCACAACTAGTTGAATATTTATTTGGTATGCTGTGACCCCCATAGACACTCTGAATGAGATATACTGAATGGAACTCATTCTGAACAATAAATGAGTGCTCATCCAAGGCCAGACAAAACAGCCTGACTCATACCATCATCTATTATTGTCCATTAGTACATTTCCACCACTTACAGTATGAGATTGGGAGCAGTGGGAGAGGGGCATGCCTAAACACTTCCTGAGGGCTTTCTGTTGGACAGGTAGAACATAAATTTTAGCAAAGTGCGCTGGGAACACACCCAGGAGGCATATAACAGGACAAGGCTTTACTCAATGCAGATTTATAGCCGCTACATGAATAATCTAAATCTAATCGTTTCACTTAGCAAAGGGTGGAAAAACAAAGTGGCTGTGAGAATACTTTGTAACAGCCATAATGGCTCTTATTCATTGCAGAGAATAAATGAGCTAAATTAGCATTTAGCCTTGTAGTAGTATTTGGAAGACATCTACTTAACATATACATTGATTGGGTAGCATTAGCATTTTTAAACTGTTTGGGGAATCTTAGAAATGTGGAGACTTATGCTGTACCTAAACATGGTAGCATCACAGGAGATTCCTTGATTCATAATAGAGTGCTCCAGGGATGACATATTTTTGGAGGCCAACCAGGAAGTTAGCATCACTGTGGTTCCCTCAACAAAAAGCCAATGGGATTTTTCCATTGGGTTTTAGATTATTGCAGAAAATAAGCTCTGTGGCAAACACACATTTATGATACTTACAAGTTTTGTTCAGCAAGATAATCTTCACAAATGAACACCACTTTTATGATTTTTGAAGTGTAAATGCAATCGCCAGAAGTACGAAGCTAATGTAAGGCTATAAACGAACTACGCCACTGTCGCATGAGCTTGTGTATACACAACGAGGCTGTAAAGGTGAACAAGTCAGCGTAATGACATTTAGTAGTCTCATTTAGCCACTGGTTACCAACCGTCCATTATAAAACACCTAAAGGCTTCAGAGTTCACGAGTGGAGTATTTATTGATGTGTTTTATGTCGTAGAACAAAACATTAAAATCTCTTCAGCTTGTGTTAACCGCAGACCTTATTTCAGGCATCTAACTAAAAACCCATTCAAAAAACCCATTGGCTTCCAGACGAGGGAACCGGAAGTGCTAAAATGCTAACTCATTTCCAGGTTTTAGGACTCATTCTTGTAGTACTTCCGATTTTCCGACATTTCCGACTTCTCATTAATCACATCCTAATCAGATCCATAAGTACATGGAACGCGTTTCAAAAATTTCATGTGACGTGGAAAAGATAGGGGCATGTTCAACATGTTGAATCCCAATGAAGTCCTTTTGCCTCCAATGGGATTCTTCAGCAATTTAACCTTTTTTTCTTAGACATTTTTAAAAAAAAAAATGGCTTGCCATTTACTTCCAAAGCAAAATCCACAGAGCCTTGAATAATAACATTTTAGGCAAATAACCTTTCCTCTCATGCAGAACAGAATATACTTCTTCGATATCCGCTGGCTCAATGAAATGGCATCACCCACATTGACATTTCATGCCTGTGGAAACATTGTTACAGTATGTTCAAAGATTATTATCAAGATATGTGGGTAAGGTCAGGAAAGACAGAATCGTGCTGTCTAGATTCATTCATTCAAACCATCTCTACATGTAAAGATAGCAGCTCAACAGCCACTTGGCTTACATTATTTACATAAAAAACACAATGAAAGCAGAAAACTCAGTCCCTTTGTGTCCCATCTTCCCCAGTGTCTGTAGATGGTGAAATATTCAAAATCATGTCTGGGACGGGCCAAATGGTTCCTTTATTATTCATCTGAAATGGGTTTCAGTTTGCTGCATTGCTGGCATGGGCACATAAAAAACATACAGCTGTCTACCTTTTACATCCTCCACCACCTCATGTCCAACAGTCTTGGCTAACTTGGAGAGACTACCCTGCTGTGGACTGAGGAAAAAGACTATCCTGCATCTTGTGTAGCGGATGCGTGAAAATCCATTACTTTGCAAATTCTCTGCAAATGGAATAACATCAAAGTCAATCATTGATCTTTGGCCGAAGGTGATGTTTTATGAATTACTTTATGATCAAACAACATGTCTGGTAGGAAGTCCCCCTGTGGCGCCATCTTTTGAATCCAACTCAGAGACTCCAAGAAGATCAGATACTTTGAACTGCTGTTTGCTGCATAGGCATAAACAGGCATTTCCTCTCCAAAACATCTAATAATCCAACATAAAGCGAACCCTGCTAATCTTTCTTAGAAAACTCCAGCACTCAGTCAGAGGTTTGTGACTTTTGGTACTTTTCCACCTCCTGGACTACCAGAGAGCTGACATTCCACATCCCCAGGGCCAGTTTTCGTAGACAAAGCTCAGCACACCAGGGATCCCACCTTCACCTGCCAGATGATTGACAACACACCAGACCTCTACACCTCACTTTACAGGAGGTGGGCTATCATGGCACACCTGCAAGCTCAACTGCCAGACTTGGCTCAAGGGGTGGACCCAAGGCAAGGCTGCTTGATCCAAAGGTTGCTCTTAAGACCGGGTATGCATGAAACAAACAAATTCATAGGGAGTGTCAACTACGTAAAGGCAAAACTGTTTATAGGTGTTCCAAATAGCCACACTTGAAGATAAGACAAAACTGGCGGGCGAGACAAAAAATTGTACAAATGGAAATAAAGGAATATGCTTTTGGACAGTACATGATCATTCATGGTATTGAACTTGGTTGTAGACACAAAAAGTGTTGGACCACCTTGCCAGTTGCTTAATGAATTCCAACGTCGAAAACTCTATTACACAATCCGACAAGCATCTTTTTTTTTTTGTTGTTGTTTGGGCGTTGAGGCCAAAAATAGACTTGTGTGTGTTGCTTAACTACCAGTGAGACAATCCAGTAAATCCAGTTTGATTTACAGATCCATTGGATTACCATATGCCAAAACTCTGCACGATGGTTTATAATACTATGTGCAACGATTGTGAGGTAAACAGTAGAAAATAAAAAGTAATCCACCAGGAAAGAGCACATGTCTGTATTTGATTGGCCACCAGAGCATCTTGCCAATTGACGTTGGGTTGAAGTCCACAACTGCTTAAATTTTATGCCTCTACGTAAGTATGACTCGTTCTTGTGAACACGATATCTCCAGAACGCCCTGAGGGAATCTTTTCAAATTTGGCACAAACATCCACCTGGTCTTAAGGATGAACTGATTAGAATTTGGTGGTCAAAGGTCAAGGTCACTCTGACCTCACGTCAGTCCCATTCTCGTGAAAGTGATAGCTCGGGAACGCCTGGAGCGAATTTCTTCAAATTTGGCACAGACATCCACTTGGACTCAAGGATGAACTGATTTGATTTTGGTGGTCAAGGGTTGAGGTCACTGTGACCTCACGTCCGTCCCATTCTCGTGAACATGATATCTCTGCATATTTTTAGGTGCTTTGGCGGCCTTTTGTAAGTTATTTCGGGGTACAATGAGTTCGAATGCTAACATAATTCAATATTTTTCATATCTATCTAAACATCATAAGAAATCTATAGCTGTTTTGGGATCTTTAAGTTGGGAGCTCCAGGAAGTTGCCTAACTTGCCTTACAGTAAAGTCTGCCCTTAGTGTTTTTTTACCGTGAACCTAGCTCTACTTTAAAACTGCAGTAGTAATGTCGACGCAGGTGACTAATGTGCCTTTTTGTAGATGTGTGACACAACTATGTCGTGGCAGGTGTATTGCTCAGGACCCAAGGAGCCACAGCGTCTTGTGTGAAGTTGTTTGTATGAGCGGTTCTCGAGAATGGGCACTGTACTAGTTATGACAATTTCACAAAAATGTCTAATAGGATGAAATGATGAAGTGATAACATTTTGGACCGACATGAATGTAAACTTTCTAAACTTGACTAATTGGCGGGGGCATAAAACTGCGAGCCGGTAATTCTGGATTTTCTATGTACACAATTTTTTTTGTCTTAGTCCCTGCTGAAGTCTTGCTACTGCAATGACCTAATTTCCAGATGGGGATTAGTAAAAATTCATCTTATCTCGTAGTTTTAATCTTTTTTTCTTGCTTGCTTCGTAACAATAGAAATGAATGATTCTACTCATGATTTATACTGCATGCATAAGGAATGTCAGTTTCAATCTGGGTCTGTACAGGACTATATTGTCGTTATCGTTAGCGATCGCTGATCCCCACCGTAAGCTGCTTAATGTTCTGTATCATCCCTGTTAGATAGCCAAACCGCTCCCTTCTCCCTCTCTGTCTCTCATGCACACACTAAGTGGGAAATCTGTCACTACCCCCACCACCCCCCTTCTCCCTTAAAAGAATCCTCAATCACCTAGAAGGTACAGCTGAAAAGCAAGTGCCATCAATCAACTCTGCCATCCATCGTCTTGTCTTTCCCTCATTACAAGCGTGATTCTTTGAGTATGTACGTGTGTGATTCTAAGGAGACGTGAAAAGGATTGATGCATTAAAAAATATCTTACTCCCCTGTTAAAAACCCCCTCTTGGAGCTTGACAGTTTAATAATGATCAACAATCACACAACCTCTCTCCCCTGGTGCCTTTTACAGTAAGCAACACTATAAAAAAAAAGTCACATAAGCAAGAGCACCAAACAAACACCACTTTGGTATTTCCTCAAGTGCTATTCCCTTGCACATTAATATGATTTATGTTTAGTAAGGGAGGTCCTCATTCAAGTCAGAATCGTCTTCCATCAGTATATTTACTGTGGGAAACTGTATAGAATGCTTGCCATTGCAATAACCTGTTAAGAGACTGCATTTGATTTTCTTCACCATTACTGCATTTTATCTAATGTCTTATTCTGTCTTGTTGCAGGCACAAAAATAAAAAATGGAATCTTATAGAGCCAAAAGAAGTTCAAGATAAAAAAACAAGGAACTGCTGTACAAGGTAAACATATTTCATTAATTTATTGATTTATTTTAGGACTGTCAAAGTTAATGCGATCATAACGTGTTATGGCAAATTAATTTTAACGGCACTAATTTCTTTAATGCATTAACGCAACTTGCGATTTTTAGACTGCAGCAGGCTCAGTCTTAAAGCTAGAGTGAAGATAGTGGGATCATATGAAACTAGGAAACCTAAGGAATCCATTGGTATCAACCATGTCATGCTAGCAAAGGAGGCTAAATAATGACGCACACTTAACTAAATTTTGGTGAGGAAAAACTGACATGGCCATTTTCAAAGGGGTCCCTTGACCTCTGACCTCAGGATATGTGAATGAAAATGGGTTCTATGGGTACCCACGAGTCTCCCCTTTACAGACATGCCCACTTTATGATAATCACATGCAGTTTGGGGCAAGTCATAGTCAAGTCAGCACACTGACACACTGACAGCTGTTGTTGCCTGTTGGGCTTGCGTTTGTCATGTTATGATTTGAGCATAGTTGTTATGCTAAATGCAGTACCTGTGAGGATTTCTGGACAATATTTGTCATTGTTTTGTGTTATTAATTGATTTAAAATAATAAATATATACATACATTTGCATAAAGCAAGCATACTTGCCCACTCCCATGTTGATAACAGTATTAAATAATAATAATAAGGTACATTTTGAACAGATAAAAAATGTGTTATTAATTTGCGATTAACTATGGCAATTAAATACTTTAATCTATTGACAGCCCAAATTTATTTATTTATTTTTGCCAGGCCTTAGGCATATTGTCTTTTTGGACACAGTGTTCCATAATAAAAGTCTTTATAGTTTTTCAGCAAAGGACTAAGATCTGTATCCCTCATATGTGCCAGACAAAGTTGTGCGATTCCACTGGGTATCACATATGGGCACATTGGGCATTTGTTGTTGTTTTTTCAGTATGTCACAGCTGTTTAGCAAGAGGGTAAATGTTCTGGATGTTATTTGTTTACCATGTAGGCAACTGTCTGGAATAAATGTCTAAAGGTGGCTTGTTTTTTAGGACAAAAATGGGACATATTCTTTTAATGTGCACAACAGCCTGAAACACAAAAGACACTGGAAAATGATCAAGCTGCTCATTGGCAAACTTGAGAGATCCTTGAATTGTTCTCAGAAACTGAGCAGGTCTGGGCCACATTGTGAGTATCAACCTCAGAAACGCCTAGCAATGTAATTTATTTGACCAGGCACAGGAGCCTCATTTCCATCCAAACAGTAGAAAGCCAAAATGGCTGAGCAGGTAGAATAGGAAAGGGAGAGAGACTTTATTTCTCTTTGAAATTAATGTCCCATTCTTTGACAAAGGTATGAAAAGAAATGAGCTCAGCCAGATGAATGTTTCCAATAAGACCTGTAGAGTTTGATATGAGGATGAACCATCCCTACCAACATGCTGAAATTATATGATGAAGTCTAAAATAAAGGACCAAAAGACGTGACTAAAATATTGAAAACTGTTGACATTTTCAGCCACTTGGCTCAATGTTTTCCTACTGCCCATTACAGGCGACAGATGCAAAGCCCCATGGGAGTTACGGTTTATGTCCTCCCAGAGGGAATCGGCTCAATCATCTCATTAAACGAGGCAGTAACCAAGAGTGAAATTTCATCTTGGGGATATTTCTTCCACTGTGTTATTGGGTAAACAGAGTCCAGGCAATCTAGAGTATCCATCCGTATATTATAGAAAACAAATTCATTTAAATAGAGGAAGGAAAAGAGAGAGGAGACAGAAAAAATAGATACAAATGTAGGTGCAAAATAGAATGAGACGGCTAGAGCAGTGACAGATTAATGACTGTGCTTATCATGCCAGTAGCCACTGATAGAATTACCAGCAAAAATGAGGTTTCATAATTTTATCTGCCTTTCTTCATCCCTTACTTTATATCAATATACTTTATCAAATTACCATTCTAATTTGTAAGAGTAAAATTATGCTATGTGGATGATTTTAAATGCAGTATGGTACGATGATGAATAACTCAATCAATACAAAAGTAGAGAGATTCTGAGGGCCTGTAAAGTAGAGATTAAATATGAAATTATTATACCAGTACTGATGTGACATTGTAAAATATTTCAGATCATTTTCTGTAGCTTCAGATATACAAAAGTAGATTTGTAGACATCTCTACTGTTTTTATGCCTCCGCACCTCTTGACAGCTGTGGCAGGAGGCATTATGTTTTCAGGTTGTCCGTCCGCCCTTGTGGGTCCGCCGGTCCATTTTCGTGAACATGATATCTCAGGAACGCCTGGAGGTATTTTTTTCAAATTTGGCAAAACATCCACTTGGACTCAAGGATGAACCGATTAGATTTTGGTGGTCAAATGTCAAGGTCACTGAATTCATGTCCGTCCCATTCTCGTGAACACGATATCTCAGGAACGCCTTGAGCAAATTTCTTTGAATTTGGTGCAAATGTCCACTTGGTATCAAGGATGAACTAATTGCATTTTGGTGGTCAAAGGTCAAGGTCACTGTGACCTTACGTCTCAGGAACACCTGGAGGTATTTCTTCAAATTTGGCACAAACATTCATTGGAATCAAGGATGAACTGATTAGATTTTGGTGGTCAAAAATCAAGGTCACTGTGACCTCACAAAACACATCTTTTGCCCATAACTCAAGAATTCATATGCTAATGACAATTTTACACAAAAGTCTAACAGGATAAAATTATGTAGTGATGACATTTTTTTGACAGACATGGATGTAAACTGGAACTTGACTGGTTGGTGGAGCCACACAACCGTGAGGTGGTAATTCTAGTTAATCAATAACACATTCAAATCGACTCACAAGTAGCTGGTGAAATAATACAGCGATTGGGGAATAACATTAAGTAGAAGAGAAGAGAAGAGGATACAAAACAAGACAAGACAGAAAAAAGTGAGTATACCCTACCTGTTGTAGAGGAGGATATCTGGGACCCATACCAGATTGGATGGGAAGCGCAGATTCTGAACCCCGGGGTAGCTCTCTGGGTTCCATGAAAGGTAAATGTCTGTCCAATACTGAAACAAACAATAGAGGAAGTAAATGAGAGAGAGACAATGAGGTGAGGACATGAAAACAAAAAGTGAGCAAATGACAGAACAGGTGAGAAATAAACAGAGGTTGAACAAAAGGGAGATGAATGCCAAATTGAAAGCTCTTAACTGTCTGTTATTGGTGTGAACCCCAGCCAGCTGAGCCAATTTGTTGTTTTTGTTGATATTATTTTTAGCAATGACACAGCTGTGACAGCAACACGTGTTCCACAGCTTAAATACCATTGGTACAATGCCACGCAAATGCATATATCATCCGTGCGTCACAGCATCTTTTCCTAAAATATAAAACATCCTGGCACACAACAGCGATGCAGAACGTTCTTTACAATTATAATCAACGTAAAACCATCAGAAGTCAAGCATTGTTCCTTTAGCCAAGCTAATATTCCAACTGTTGGCTCTTACACCTTTTTTCTCCAGCTCTGCTAATGAAGCCTGGCAGTGAAACCGTGCCAAGCCAACAGTTGTTGGCACACTGACCCCTGCACTCCCTTTTGAGCCTCGGTGCGCATTCAGCAAGGGGCTAACTGAGCCCAGCATCAAGATGATGAGTGATCTGTGGAATGGTATGCCTATTAGTGTGTGTTTTGGCATGTAAGCGCATTCATTTGTGTTTGTTACTGCTGTGTCTTTCTATGGGTATGCGTGTATACTATATGTATAGAAGACACATATAAATAGAGGCACTCAGATGTTGAAGCCAAAGGGCACAATCTCTATGGAGCAAGTCCCATTGCTAATGTGGCCACAGTACACTGGGCACATCTGTCTGTGCCTGTATGTCCATGTGTATGAATGGACATGTGGATAGAGTCCAGTGGGTATTTTTGTGCTTGCATGAATGTGCTCTTGGGACTGTTAAATGTGTCCATGTCGCCATGCGTATGCAAATCCGTCTGTACATATGCGCCTCTGTCCATATACGTGACATTACATTCAACACAAATCCCTATACAGAGGGTATCTGAGTTGAGCCATTTTAAAGAGATGCCATCCATCTCAAGTGGGCCTGCTGACATATGTCTCCACTCACGCAGCTAATGACTTAATCACTACACTTGTCATCTGTGGGCCTTGGCAGTTTGGTGCTACAGAGCCTTCTTTTCATGTTGTTCACGTTGGCTGGGAAAGCACAACTAACAGCCAGCAGAACAAATTACAGCTCAGTAACTTTGTAGTCTGTCAGGCATAGACGAGGAGGACACTAGGCTACGTAAGGTAACTGCTGTCTAAGAATAGGTTTGGTGTTACATAACGGAAATTTAAGAAAGCGTCACTAATTTGAAACAACTATCTTATTAAGAGAGTGTGAAATTCATTCTCTGAATGCAAGACTCAGGATGATACGTTTTAGGGTGTACGATGCAAATATGCAGTATAATGTATATACTGTAGCAGTGTACAGTATATATATATTTACAACACTTTTTTAAGTCATCTTTAAATTTAATTCAAACCATGCCGATAGTTTTGGGTTTATTGCCTTGATTTTTAGATATCTGTCTCTGAGATTTCTGCCTCCACCCCAAAATGGAGGTGAATAGAACTGCATTTGTGGTGCTCGCAGCAACAGATAAATGTATTTTAAATTTTCAATAACAAATCTATCCATAAATAGTGTTCTGGTCACTCTGGACAATTCACAAACCTCACTGTGAAAAGGTGTTAAAGGGACTATTTCTTTGGTACAGTAGAAAGTAGTTCCAGTGAAAACTGTTGACCTGTGGATTATCAAGATTCACAGCAACATGGCTCCTTGAAAAACCAACCCGGTCTCATTCCCAACTCGTCAAATACCGCCGTTTGGTCATTGCCCCTCGGCATCGGAAACCGATGCATGGAGGCACCCTTTCGCAACAGTATGTGATGAACTGGGCTTTCAAATAACTCCAATGTGAACCCACCCGCGGCATTACTCGATGGTCGGAGCAAGTGACGTTGACTTATCTTGTCATGTCAGTCTTTAGTCACATAACTCGTCAGTCCTGTGAGTCACGTGAGTCGCTGGTCAGGGAAGTTAACGTCAACCACGACCATTCCTAACTCTAACTAAGTGATTGTGTTGCATAAACCTAACTTCCTGTAAAAACGGAAGCTTATTTTGAAAGGACACTATGCATGTAAAGAGCGTATATTGACACGCCGTCCCTGGTCTGTCCATAACCCTGTACATTGGTCTCCGATGCTGAGGGGCACTGACCAAGCAGCAATATTTGACAAGTTGGGAGTGAGAATGTGTTGGAAAGACACATTAGTGATACATTTTGAGCACCACAAACACAATTCCATTCACCTATATACTCCATTCAGATGGAGGTAAAATCCGAGACAAATCAAATCTAGGTGAAACAGTTTTTTTGGTAATTCCGGTGAACTGACCCTTTAAAGAACACACTAATCCAGCAGCCATAAGAGCTGGCTATAGAGTTGGAGACAAAAGTAACACCCATTTCTTGGAAAACTTAAGCTCATTACAATTCTCACAGTTAAAAACCACGTAAAATCCGATCCATTCGGATGTGGGACATTCATTGCCTGATAAACCTGTAATCCTAAAATCCTCCACGATGCAGCGAAATAAATTGCCAGGGTGAACCTGCCCCTTCTCTCTCTGTCTGTCTGTCTGTCTGTGAGCTACTTACATGTAATATTCTTCTCAAGTCTCCTACAAAATCTGCTGCATCTGCAAAAGCCCCCCTAAGCCATTACACCAAAGTGGATGCCCGTATTAAAGAGGTGGCTTTCTGAATAATTGATTCAATCATAACTTGTAAGCCAGTCAGCAGCCAACTCAACTTGAATGAGGCTGTGACATCCTTTAATGGGCTATTCTGACTGGGGCCGTTGTGATAATGAGGCTGTTGTACCTACCTGGCTGTAATATTTTCCTGAGCATCGTTAATGCATATTTCTTGTACCATTACCTTCTTTTCCCATTTTCAATAATGGGATAGATATGCAGCTTTGTAAGTAGCTTTGTTCCCACATGTTTAGAAGGCAGTACAGTTGCTGTTAAGAATCTAATAATTGAGGTCAAATTCAAAAGGATTATGCAGCTTTTGCGGCCGCTAAACCTGCACAGTTGAGACAAAAACAAACCGTGTAATTCTCAAAGCACCCACAAAGGGTGAAATGCACCCCTAACTGCACTGCTGAGCAAATAGTGTCTAGGTGCTCCTGTGCTATTTACTCAAATTTAAATTGGGTAATCTGCAGACATTTGATGCGAAATTGTCCCTTTCTATGCAAATGAGGCTCATTACAAAAGCAGTTAAATTCACAAAGATTGGCGCTAATGGCCGCCTCGCAGTTACAGTGAAATTATTAGCATCTTCAGGGAGTTGGTGGTAACTAAAGCACATTTATAAGAGGTGTCACACCCAGACTTTCCAGTGATCATGGCATATTAAATTCTAAATACGGTTTCTCTCTGTCACTTTTAAATTCCTTGTCTGAAGTTTTGAGGAATGCCTCTGCAACTTGTCTGTCAGGACCTGTAGCTCGCGGTCTGAACTTTTAATTTTTCTTTTTCTCTCTGCCATCGTTCTGCCTACAGTTTTCTTGGCGCAAAGGCTACATTTATACTTTGCCACATGGATGATTGCAATCGAACACAAGAAAAGGGCAAATTGCACTCAGCTGCAAAACTCTCTGGGCGTATTTGCGCTGTAATATCAATAGCACAATATCTTTTGTGAATTGGACCTTGAGACTGGGCAGATAGGCTAGCGGTTGCAAGTGATGCGCAATTCATGGTGCTATCGGTGGCTGCAATCAATTCTTTGTGAATCCACCGTGAGTGTTCACTTAGGCCCTCCGACTGTGAGTTTTACAGCAGCCCTCGCTTGGACATCGCCACTTCCCAGGGCTGTGGAGTGCTTGCTGCGCAGTGTACCCTGCGGGGAGGGTCGGGGCTCCCAGTGTGTCTGTCAACTGGGGTGGACTGTCCTCAGGGAGTCAGAGATCTGCGGCAGTGTCGGCAACCCACGCGGGGGTCTGGTTAAATCGTTTACTAGAGCACAAAGTTCCTCATAGATCTATGTAATTTTGCTCTCAAAGTGCACCAGATGGATGCATTTAACTTTTGAATGTGCAAAAGTTTCTTCCGGGAAGCATGACCCCCAGACCTCCCTAGAAGGTCTGACGTCCACTTATTACAATCTCACAAAATCCTGTGGGAAACACTGTATTACGTCATCCAAAACTGGATGCCCCCCCACTTCAAAAGTCATTCCAGTGACGCTGCCATCAACATACTCATGGAACTAATGTTAGCTTAATTAGCTAGCTACTGCTGATCAAATCTGCAAGCATTAGGCCCTACTTGTCATGAGCTGGAGTCTGCCATCTCTGAGCAGCTGTCAATCACTCGCGAACTCCGATCAAAGGGTCAAACTAGGCGCCGCTGATCAATTATCATGAGAAAGTTTGCTCCGGCTGGTGGGCGGTGCTTGGTATTTCCTCAACTGATCTCAACATGGTCACAAACTTTCTCATTTTACAGCTAAACAGTACACTACTAGATGTTTCTGAAAACATTTTACATGAGAAATAGGCATTACAGTAACAGATTATTGATCAATGCTGCCTAGTTTGCACGTTTGATCAGAGTTTGCGAGTGATTGACAGCTGCTCAGAGATGGCAAGGTTCCAGCTCGGCTCTGATTGGTTGTTTTCCTCCGGTCTGTGAAATCTTGCAGATGCCACTAGGAGCACCGGAGGACACAGATGCACATGATTTTTTTCAGATTACCTGTCTCATGCACGACTGTCAGGATATAGTGACCGTTTTATAAAAATAACTTTTTTTTTAATCATATTTGCTTGAATTCTACCCACCGCTGCTTTAATCTGCACCATTATCATTGTGCTAGAATGGAACACTTACAGGCGTAACAACAGCAACTAATGTAAAATATAAAGGCTTAAAAAGGCAAAAGAAAGTAACCCAAAGTTAGGCTGAGAAATGTCATGAGAGAATATCTTTGAAAACATGATTTGCTGGCTTAATAAGATATTTTTATCTTCATATTCTCCTGTGACATAGCCTAATGCTGACAATAAATATATGCTATTATTAAATAGGCTATCATAAGAGAATAAATAACCCACAAGATATCATTTTTGACACTAATGATACTGCCTTTTTATTTTGTAGAAAAAGAACACTATGTCACCATTTGACACTTTTGTCAAACAAACTCTAGGCTTGTATTTTATATACTCACACGAGGCCCTGGGGAGTTACTGATATATATACACTTTTTTTTCGCGGTCATGGTAACAGCTTCTGTTCAAAACAAAAGGTTACTGTTGCAGCTCAAGTCTGGCTCTACGCCTTCAACAGCAGTTGAACACTTTTTGAAAATGAATGAATGAATGGCAGAGCCCACAGGACACAGACATCGCACATACACAGAAACACTTTCCAAAAATATAACAAATGACAATTATAACACAGTGATCACACAAAACTTGCTATGAGAGGAGACATACCAGCTGCAGCCAGGCATTTGTCATCAACACCTGGTTCTTTTCATCCTGGAGGAGAGAGAGAGAATAATCAGCAGAGTAGACGTAGCTGTGGAAATTATTCTGCAGAGTGGGAGAAAATAAAAAAATAAATAAAGACTGCATGTCTGGTAAACATGAGGTGAGATTACGAGACAGATCGGCAATAAAGCCAAACTGCGGCCCAGATGACTCAGCGCCGGCGTGTTCCGTGAATGACAATGATGCACTCAGCTTTTTTCTCTTTTACGACACACTCTTGTGATGTAAGGAAACAGATGTCGTGTTTTACCATTTTAAACAAATCATAAATAATAAGGAAATGAAAACAGACAAATAAAACAGGCCAAACAGCAATTTGCACAGGGAAATGGACAGTGACACTGAGCAGAAAGGATGCGTCTCTTCGACAAAGAGATGAGTTTACAGCAATTTCTATCTAGGTCATGAAAACGGAAATAAACAGACTCAGTGGCTCCAGCTGCATTTTATATTTCACAAGGGTCAGTTCATGGTCAAATGGGCAGAGAAGGGAAAGAAGGTGGAAGCGTGGAGGTATAAGCATGAAAAAAATTAAAGAGAGGAGCGTGAGAGGAATCAAGAGTGACAGAGAGAATCAGAACAGACAAGAGGATGAGATCATGAGTCAGAGAAGAGAAGAGAAGAGAAAAAAATAAAGATAAAAAGAGGTCAGAAGTAGAGCCGCAAGGAAGAAGAGCAAGTCTGAGTTAGGAATGGACTTCTTCAGAGTCTGTTTTGCACAATCCTACATGACAGCGACAAGTTTTGCTCCTTGTTACACACTGGTACGCTGTGTGTCTGATGTATTATCTCCCTCTCAGCCCCTGAAAAAATGGTGCAAACTGCTCGACAGCTTCTTCTATCCTCTGTTTCTTCACGGATTAGTCCTTTTTTATTTTCATAGAATCACTCAAGCGACTTATCACGTTATCTTCTACCCTTGACTCGAGCTGGAATAACACGGCACAAGTTCAACCCTTTGAAAACTTTCCCTTTAATGTGACTGTGGTAAAATCAAATCATGAAATCAATTTGCTCACTTTATTTCTTTCTATTTGTCATCCCCACCACCGGACCTAATCTACTGTGTAGTTTTCTTTCTTATCACACCGTTTCATACAGTTCTCGCTCGTTTTCATCCGAGCTTTTCTTCCCTCTCGGGACGCAATTTCAGAGGTGGAACCTGAAAAATGAAACTTGTTCTTATGTCGAGAGACAGTCACAGAGGAATGTGCTTTGATTGGATTGAATAAGTTTCATAGTCCTTTACTTATAGGAGCGAGGGGCCATATCAGTGCTTTTCAAAGTGCTTGGCAGTAATGTAAAGTATGCACAATTTTTAATTAATTCATCAGTTAATGGGATAAAATTTGCAAAACCATGAGTATGGTCCTTTTAAAGGTCTTTAAGTAGTTTCAGCTGATGTCATTAAATTAGATTATAGATTATAAGCCTTTTTTGAGCCACTGCACATTCTTTTAGACTCACAGAGTGAGTGTTCAGTCTGATACTAGACACCTCAGTTTTAAAGCCACATAGGGTTTGCAATAATGTTGAATTGTATTGCATTACACTGAGATGTGTAATATTTTTAGTCCACCTTCACTGATGTAAAGGGAGTGGACAAATGCATGCATATTAAGGCAGTCAAGTGATTGAAATATTTAATCGCAATTAATGATTGTCCATAGTTAATCATGATTAATCACTAATTAAATGCACATTTTTTCATCTGTCCAAAATGAGCCTTAAAAGGAGATTCATTATGATATATTTATTTTCATAATGATAATTTTGGGGGAGTGGCTTTGGAGGGAGGCCTGAAGGAATGAGCTGTCAGTGTAGCCGACTTGGTGACTTTCTGTCTAGATTTAGGGACTTTTGGAGCTATTGCTGCTAACTCTTTCCATTGGTAAAGAGTTAGCACTGGGCTGGGTTTTTCGATTGGATACTTTCAAAATCTAGCATTCTCTTGCTAGTTTCTTAAGATTATCAACCCTAGCTTTAATGACTTGTTGCTCTAGATAAATTTGAAGCCGGATTTAAGGTACTGACAAATCCAGGTTGATTAGATCAAATCATCATCACTCTAATCAACTCAACTCAACTCAACTCAACTCAACTCAACTCAACTCAACTCAACTCAACTCAACTCAACACAACAACTTTTCCACATGTGTAGACTGGAGTTTTCATGACCTGTAACATTTTGTATCTCTCTCTCCCTCAGGTTTCCCTTCATCCTCCTCAGAGAAAAGGACTTTTTGACATAGACAGTGAAGCAGCAGAAATAATGAACATGGATGAACTATACACTCAGGTATGGAACAACCCATACATTGAATATGAATATTGTTTTTGCAGTAATATATTTGTCAAGATATTAAGCACCTGACAATCCTTATAGTCATGCCGTCCTCACCGGAAAAACGTCTGTATAGGTCATTTGTGGAAGCAGCTTATTACGACCAATATTTACGTAAGTTGTTGCGCGCCAAACTCTATTTGGCCATTGTAGTTATGACAGGATCAAAGGAGGAAGTCAGGTGACGTAATATAAAGGGCGACAAAGTCTGCATAGGGATAAGGTCTGAGTGGACAGACGGGTCAAACAAGCACATGACTCTCACCCAGGAGACAGCTGTTTGTGTCCCTCATGAAACCAAAAGTTTCACAGAGTTATTTTAAGTTACGTACCTAACTACGTCACCACTTATAGGCCACTGATTTTAACCCAAATCACAATCTCTTCCTAAACCTAGCCATGTAATGTTATTGCCTAAACCTAGCCATGTAGTTCTGTTTCACCACATCAACCACATGTTTAAAACTATGACCGTTTCACAGCGTTAAATAGAACGGTCATATATGTCGTTTTGCAACCCGATACCACGCCAAAGCATGTAATACACCCACCCGTCCACCAGAGGACAGCGTGTCAGTGTTACATTTTGCCTCGCAGAGATGAGAATATTATATGACTGTATTAACGTGCAGTACTAGCAGGGGGCAACAAAGCGACTAATTTAGGATTAGACAACTAACGTAACTTGCAAAATAAAACACCGGTCTCGAACACGAGTCTCCCGGTAGAAAGTCCTGTGTTTGTTGGATATAAGTGGTCTTATATATATATATATATACATATATATATATATATATATGGTCTTTATATACTGTGCAACTAGCTCTGAAGTTAAGTAATACGTAACAACCGTCATTATAAAACTCTGCACCTTCATGCAGGCGTGTATGATGGTGCCTTCAAATGAAACTAATGAGCTTGTATTTACAACATGGGAAGTCATGTACACAATATGCTCGGCGTTCAAGTGGTTAAGTCCTGAGAACACCGCTGCTAAGCAACGGCAATATTAACGTTACTGTCAGCATCTAGAAGCCACAGAGGCTAACAATTTAACAAGCTAGCGAGCTGGTAATATAATGCAGGAAATGCAAAGGCATAATGACAGAGGAAAAAGATGAGGCCGTTGGGAATATCAACATTTTCCTCAGACATATTTTAAAATTACGAAGAAAAACAATCTACGACTAAAATTACAATATATTCACTTGTTATGTACCGAAAAAATTAACTTCCAAGGCCTCCGCCATTTCTGACAACGTCAAGAAACACGTCACAACTCGTGAACTCGGACACTTTCCACTTGCGAGGTTGTAAATACCACAAGAGGGGGGCGTTCATGTGACTCTTCTTGTGAACGTGGTAAACACGACCCCATTTGAAGGCACCAGTATTCACGTCTCGGCTACACAAAACGTGACACTGACATGCTTTCTCCCAGTGGACAGGCGGGTCTATTACACGGTTTACTGTGAGACTGGGCTGCGCTTTGGGAGGCATTGGCAAACGACCTATTCTGTCGTTTAGGTATGAGGACGTGTTGCTCCTAGCGCATAGAATTCCATTTTCTTTTGTCATTATTATTAAGATGTATGGATGAACTTCAAAAGGTGCTTAAACTCTGTGTCATCAATGACAAACAAAGGAAACACTCTGCTCTTACTTCATGTTTAGTGAAAATCGATTGTCACACAATCGCCGCTCCTCTCTTTCATCCCCGCCTCCTCACCTCCTCCCTAACTCCCTCTGCTCTCCAATCTTATCTGCCCCTGTCCTTTCTGATCCGTCCCTCTTTTAAACAGCCGGCTGAAATAGAACAGCGTCCCATTGTGTGCTTCACAAAGCAACACTTTTCTGTTCTGTTGGCGTGTGTGTGCGATCAAGGCTGCAATCGTGGAGATTTAGCTTTGGTTTCAAGGTTGCTGTGTTTTCGTTCTTTTTTTATGCCCGACCTC
>CAKAOH010039428.1:52069-67189 GCA_916701665.1 Sebastiscus tertius | reverse complement strand
TAAGAGTATTAAATACTTGACAAATCTCCCTTTTAAGGTACATTTTGAACAGATAAAAAAGTAAAAAGTAAATTTAGCGATTAATCGTGATTAAATATTTTAATCGACTGACAGTCCTACTATTGACACAAGTTGGCAAAACTGGGTTCAGCTGTGCCCCATTGGGTTGCTGCTTTTGTCTCTTTAAAAGAAAATCCCCAAAGGGATGTTAAAAGTCACTAAATACACAATGACTTAGGTGATCATTGGATGGCTTTGAAACTGTTATACATGCATTTCAACAGTTTGTGTCTGCCTGTCAGTCACTCAGTAATGGACATTCACTCTCTTAGACCACCCCAGTGATCGTCACACACTTGCCTACACTTCCTTCATCCTCTCTGTTTCTTTAATCTGTGTTCTGTGTGTGTTTGTCAGTGGGTTGGTGGGTTTTTATGAGGTCTTTTCATTCAAATCCCTTAGGACTTGTACGTTTCTCCCGCATCGACGCATAGTATTTCTTCCCTGTCGATCTATGTTTGTCTCACGAGAATGCTGCACTTTGTTTTATTGTGCATTTTTTTCACATCTTACTCCCGTTTATACCCAGTGAGATGCTATGATATTTACACCCTCCATTTTCCTGCTTTACCTGACTCTCGCTCTTGTCATCGGTTGCTCCCAGTCAACCCTGCTCGCGTCTCCTCCGTGCTTTCCTATCCATTCCTGCCGGAGTCCCTTTCTGTTTCTAGCACACAGTCGCACTAGTATTTCACTGCAGGTGGTGAGGACTGCAGTTTTCTGCCCTGGGTTTTTGTTTAGCTGGTCTTTATGTCCTGCCTGTATCTGCTGCGTTAATGCCTTTTTAGGCTCCCCTTGTTGAGTGTTGTAGCTTGGGGAGATGAGGTTGTGGAGTTTTCAGGCATGTTTGTGTGTGTGTGTGTGTGTGTGTGTGTGCATTAGACCGTCTACATTTTTAGTTACAGTGCAGTATAACAGCATGTTGTTATATATCTGCAGACTCAAGGTTCAGACCTTGAACTGTTCTAATGGTATCACAGGTTGGCACTGGCATCTTGTCAGTTTCAGTCAGTGCGAGTCTGGAGGTACTGTCTGTGTGTGTGAGCATATTTGTGTGTTTACATGTGTCTTTTTCTTTTTGTGCGTCTGTCTGCATGTACACCCATGTGTACAAACAGACCCATTCTTCCGATGCCGTGTATTGCAGTGGGAAGTCCGTGCCCTGAGGCTGGTTAGTCTGTGCTAAATCAAACATGTCACCTAAACATGCAGCAGCAAATGGCAGGCCAGCCCCAGTCGGGTCGTGGGCTTTGCCATTCTACACTCTGGGGCTTTATCCACTATTTTCTGGTAACATTTTAACCGTCTCATAGGGAAATATCTCACGTCCATACCACCTCCAGCAACATTTCTGTTGCTCTAGTTGAATAACTTTGTTGTGAAAAATGTGCTTTCCATTATAAAAGGCCATATGCTTTGTCATGGACTTGTCAGTTCCCTTGATTGGAAATTCCTACTCTGCAGTTTGAGGTTGGTTAAAATCCCCATTTTCATCTTGTTTTTCTCCAGTGGAGTCATGGAAATGCCACATTTAGATCACCATAATACACTATTAGTAATTCACTGACCCAAGGCTGTGCCAAATTCCAGGGAAATACATTCATGAGTTTGTGTGAAATTACACAATGAAGATACACAATTTTGACATGTCACTGTAGAAAAACCACAGATGTAAATAACTGAAACTTGAATAGAACGGAGACATTGTTAACGTTGATAGTAACGCTTGTGCTTTTTCGACTATGACGAGTCAAAATGTCCGCTGTTAAAAAGGCATATTCCGCACGATCTAGAGCCATGAGCAAAGTTTCTCAGCTGTTTTCAGTAGATTTTAATTTTATTTCAGAGCACGGGAAGAAGGAGTTACAGCAGAGACAGACAGCAGTAAGTTTGCTCTCTCTGCTGCATTATAATTGTCTCTCTCCTCAGATCTTACTCACCTTTCGATGACAGCGGTGCTGCATTGACAGGTCAAACAAAGTGTGTATGCGTGTGCATGTTTTATGATAAAGATAAGACACCCAGGACATAAACCAAAGTGACTGATCAAAGTCTTTGTGCCTTAAATACACAGACGCACCTGTATACACACAGAGATTTATCACTGAGAGGTGAACACAGAGGGTTGAAACTAATGCAGGCCTTTTTATGTTGTCTTTGTAGAGTAAACTCCCTGTCTGTGTTTCTTCTTCCTTTACTTTTTCCCAATGTCCTTCTCCTGCACTGTCACACACACCACCTTCAGTATGTCCTCTGTTTCTTTGTATGCTAGTTCATATCTCCTCCCCTGTGTGTCTGTGTTATATGTGCGTTATGCTCTGTATAAAGTTGAGAGGAGATGATTTCCCTGAGGCCTGTAACCCAACATGGTGTTGTTTCGGCCTCGCTACTCGCTACCTCATTGGTTTTCAGCGACGCTGCCACTACAAGGTTCAAAGGTCAACTGTAATCGCTTGACTAGGTGGTCTCGCAAGCGTGTCGGTGTGTCTCTGTCTGCGTCTGGCTGTCGTCGTGTATGATAACAGAATAAAAAGAAAAATGCCGTCCAGTAACAGCAGAGCTGAACATGTGAAATCAGAGGGAAGATGGAGACCAGGCAAAAATGTACTGGTGAAGGTGAGAGGCATAAAAAGATCATACATTGTGATTGTTGCAGTGGTAATCGGCTAGATTGCTTTTTCTTTTGTTTTAGCAACATTTTTACTACAACTTGTGTCTTTCCCCTAGGTGTGACATTCATCACTGACCCCATTCACACCTGGTATTAAAATGCGTTTTGGGTGATCGGATTGCAATAAGGTGGTGCTTCACCACATGAAAGTACAGTACAGGTGTAAATGCACCCAAACCATCTTGAGGACGGAATGTGATCCGGTGATCAGAGACGCATTGTGACCACATTGAACACTAGTGTAAATGCAATTTCACTTTTCAATTCACATACAACAACTACATGGGTGGAAATACGAAATGCTAAGGCTGTTCTGCAGCGCGCTCTCAGCGCTCCTCTGGTCACTGAACTGCTGTGACCAGAGAGATCACCGCCACCGCTGTGTCTCTTCTCAGCGTCTCCGCTCCTCATCCCTCTGCGTGTGCCAGTAATGTACCTCAAAGTCATGTTTGCGGGCCCTCTCCCCCTAAATGGCAGCGTTTTAGGCTGATGTGTCCGCGCATTACGCACCGCCTCTCCGGCAGCATGCCCAGAAAGCCCATGCGTAGTGCAGCCTCCGGAGGCTTCCTCTCAGCTCGGCGATCGGAGCGATCGGATCTTAATGTGGACACTGGAGACACATATTAATACCAAGTGTAAATGTAATCAGGTTAAATCATATCTAGATAAAATCTGAATACGAGATGCATTTTAATGCCAGGTGTAAAGGGTGTCACAGTGACAGGCAATTAAAGAAGACCAGAGTTCATGTTTTATCACTCACTAATCCTGTCCAAACTGGATTTAATTTATTTATTTATTTTTATTTTTTTACCTTTATTTCAGGGGAGATTCACTGAGTTTCAGGAACGCCCTGATCACATTCACACCTGGAAATGTTCACTTTCCCCGCCCAAATTTATGCGGGGGATTGAACCAGCGAGATTCCGGTCACAAGCTCGCTTCTCTAACCTTTAGGTCACCATGGTGATGGTGGAAACATACCGGTAAAAAGCACTTTTGAAATTCGTCCAGCTTGACTAATTCCTCTTCACTAACATCCATGACAGCAGTAGTGTTTTGCTACCTGTGTGCCACTCAGTAAAGCAATATCAGTAAATTTAATTTAGTTCCTAACATGAATTTTAAACCATATTTAGGATTCTGTGACGGCTGAGATAAACCTGTGGCACACAAGCTGGAGTTCCAGGCGGGGTATTTTTCATTCACAATGTGTTGGAAATTACATCCTTCTACATTTGACCATGCACACTGCCAACAGACAAAGATAACTTGTAGCACACACATTTTCTGAATAAAATCATTCAGCTGGGGAAAAATGGAGGTTTAGCAAAGTTTAAAGAGATTCAAAGAGGAAAAAGCATTATCAGTGCTGTTCTGCCTGACTTTCCAGCACTGCACACACACACATACATACTGTACAGGAGTGGAC
This sequence comes from Sebastiscus tertius, assembly GCA_916701665.1. Lineage (NCBI taxonomy): Eukaryota > Metazoa > Chordata > Actinopteri > Perciformes > Sebastidae > Sebastiscus > Sebastiscus tertius. The sequence goes on along the minus strand of CAKAOH010039428.1, from coordinate 63,026 downwards.
TTGCAATTACTTACATAATGCCCTTCTACAAGATTATGTTAGGTACATCCTAATTCCATTATCATTAATACAATGTGTGTGTGTTCCAGAGAAAGGACGGTGTAAATCTGACACTAAATCATAATTTAACGGTGACAGCCAGTGGCCAAAGAACCAGCAGAGTATAAGGGGAGGTCGGAAGCACTGATAGCAGGAGCTTTCTACAGATAGTCTTCTCTCTCCTACTCCTCTTCTGCATCCCCCATCCTCTATCCCAATAGACCTGTAATAACACTTTCTGTCATCCTCTGCATCTCTCTCTCTCTCCTAGAGGATCTGTAGTGTCAAACGGTCATTCTCTCTCCCACGCTGTTGTGTAATCAGCTTTCCTTTATTCATCCACCCCACATATTTCATGAGAAGTTTGTCATTCCTATTGCTCAAGAATGTGTTGACTCAAACGTGTTCGTGTGTTCAGTGTTGATAAGCGTGCCCAACCCTGTCCTAGCCTGATTGCATGTGTAGTCTGCAAACACATGCACTTAATCTTTAACTAGTCTCTCCCGGCAGTTTGCTGTCTATGCAATACATTCAGCTATTTTTAGAAGAAGCCTGAGTTAATTTCTGCAATAAACTAAATCCCAAATAGATGAGTCACCTGCTTGTATTGCGTTTAATCTTTTTGACAGATCTGTCCAGTATATCCAGTGTGTGTATATGTGATGAAGACCAAAGCTTGCACTAGCTTATGTTTGTTTGTGAGCTGTCATTCAATGAAGAATTACATAACAGACAAATTACATTGTCTTTACACGTGTGTGTGTGTGTGTGTGTGTGTGTGTGTGTGTGTGTGTGTGTGTGTGTGTGTGTGTGTGTGTGTGTGTGTGTTTGCCTGTATTATCTCATAACCAAATGAAGCCATGCCACTAAATGACTGGAATGTGACTTGTTACAGGTGGATGCACTCACTACCTGGTCTCATTTGCTGTTGTATTACACACAAGGTGATTTGCTATTTCTTCACTGGTGCCACCTTGCAGTAGCTTTTTTGCCCGAAATATGTAGCTTAAAATCACCAGAAAATATTTCAACATTGTGTAGATATCGATAAAGCTGTCTTGCGTAATCACTCAAGTCGTGTGAAAACACAATAAAGATGCAATGCTCTATCAGTGTGGGCCTGTTTGGGTAATACAGCTTTTAATTCATAGCGTACATACTGTACAGAGGCCGACAAGAAATATGGGAGGAGAGAGAAAGAGAGGGGGATGATGACATTTAACAAAGGTCTTTGGCCGGATTCGAACCACAGATGTTGTGGTTATGTGGCAAGCAGCAGCTTAGACCACCAGGCCATCGCAAGTGGCTTTTTAAGCTTTTGCAATGCTGTTACTTTGGGAAAATGTTTCCTCTGCCTTGTCATGCACATTGCTGGCCATAAAATGCTGGATAGCCCTGATAAATCCACTTCCTGGGGACCAAGGCCTATCTGACACGCCTGTCATACTGTGACTAATTGACCAGCTCATACAGAATGTATGAATGTCAGAATAGCAGGGTTCAAGGCAGGGTCATGGCTTTCTGTAAACTTCATTTTGGGTTTGCACATATGGAGACACATAAATATCTCCCATTTACCTGCTATAGTCTGTATTTGTGTGTAATACGTCAACGGTTTAAAATTCCACTTTTTGCGACAGCTGTATGTGCCAGTGTGGCAACAGCAGCTGGTTGTCTGCACTGTCCTGTGTGTTTGTGCGTGTGTGTGTGCGCCAACTCAAGTATGCTGGAGTGGAGCTGTGTTAAACGGCTGTTCTGAATAATATATACGGAGTGCGGCCTCAAGCCTGTTAAAAAATCCATGAGCTTCCTTTGCACTGGTTTATATAGCTAAAGAGCTTATAAGAGAGAGAAAGAGAGTCAATAGCCAATGTGGGGAAAAGTAAGGATGAGATTTGGGTGATCACTAGTCTGACTCACCAGATGTAGTCTGTGGGTATAAGCCTGCCATTGGCTGCGTATTTCAACCGCATCCTCCTCCCCTTCCACTATCTCTACTATCTATTTTTCAAGGGCACCATCACTGCATCCTATGCTTAGCGCCGCTTAAGACGATTGTGTTTGGTTTAAAGAAATCAACACAAGCGTTCTGTGAGTGTTTTTTCCGCTATACCAGAATGATAATGCGTGTAGTTAGATTTTCTTTAGCTCTGACACAGCGCTGTGGAGACAGGTCTGGCTATGGAAGACTAGGCAATCACAAGTCAAAGTTAAAAAAAAAAAAAGCGAGACAAACACACTGAATCCTTCTTGTGGTGGAGGGCGGGGTCTGAAATTAGCACCCATCATTTGTCAAATGCTGGTAAATTGTTGACAGTGACAGGTAAAATCATCAGGCCATCCGCCAATTTGGCAGACAGGGAAAACGCTGGGGATGGGAATAGAGAATCGGTTCCCGTTAAGAATGGGTTCTTACTTGTCCAGTTTCTTGGAATCTCATGCCTCTGTGACTATCTATTTCTCTTATTGATGCTTTCCAACAGTTACGGCGCACAATGACTCATACGCACGATGTATCATGTTTCAGTTTCTTTGGGACCGGAGACACGGCGGAGAGAAAAAAAGCGCTCAACAGCATGACGCTATAAACCTGAGGGGATGAACACTACTTTTTCCCTGAGAATGCAACACTATGAACAACAAACCGTTGAAATCAACAGGAGGAGAGTTAGTAACATTAACTGTTAGCAACCGCTGGCAGCAAAGTCCTGATTTCCTAAATAACGGAGCTACTAATGTTAACGGAGGTGCCATTGAGTTATTATTATGAGGCGTTCAAGGGCGAAGGTAAATAACATTATCATGATGTGTAAAATTAAGTTTTTGGTAAGAAACTTGAATGAATCCATTTGTTTGAAGGAGATGTTTTCACAGCAATATAAAATAGGTATTAGATATATTACGACCTATTTCACGTCCTAACACTAGCTCTAAGCAGCACCAGTTTACAGCTGCAGTGGGTAGATATGGAGCAAATATGATTGAAAAAAGTTATTTTTATAAAACGGTCACTAGAAACTGACAGTAGTGCATGAGACAGGTAATCAGAAAAAAATCATGTGCCTCTGTGTCCTCCGGTGCCCCTAATGGCATCTGCAAGATTTCACAGACCTGCCGTCTCTGAGCAGCTGTCAATCACTTGCGAAGTCCGATCAAACGGTCAAATTATGCAGCGCTGATCTAATATGAATCAATATTCTGTTACTGTAATGCCTATTTCTTGCCTCAAATGTTATCAGAAACATCTTGTAGTGTACTGTTTAGCTGTAAAATGAGAAAGTTTGTGACCCGACAGCCATGTTGAGATCACTTTTATGACCACCGTGAATGTCAGATAAAATGCTGCAAATTAGTGATGTTTTAGGCATTAAAATGCTTATATATTTTTTCAAATGCAGCATTTGGCACAAAACATCAGAGCTGTCTGTCTAAAAATGTAAGTGCTGACCTTTAAAAACCTGTATCAGTCAAGTCAGTATCAAGTACTATAAACAGCATGTAAAGCGCTGTTCCCTGGTGGTCTGTGGAAAGAGAGAGTTGTGTGACATTAGAGGGACGAACAGAAGATGGAAGGAGAGAGAGAAGAAGAAGGAGCATGTTTTCTGGTCATGACCCTTTCCCAAGGATTTCCCACAGTCTAGCTTAGGGCAGCGGGGGAGGTATGTGTGTGTGTGTGTGTGTGTGTTTGTGTGTGTGCACGCATTTGTGCGAGTAGTCGACAAATCCATGGCATACAGCAGAATGAATCACACCATGCAACGACCGTATGACTCAAATGAGACCATACAATTCAAGTGTGATTGTGCACCCCTAAAAATATGTTATACGAAGAGAAGACCTCATAAGTATAACAAACCTCGCTGCATGTATGTATCTGCAACCCGATATCACGACAAAGCGTGTTATAGACCCGCTGGTCCACCAGAGGATAGCATGTTAAGGTTATTTCACATTAGGGACCCGGGCGCGGATCCGAGTACACTTGTCCCCAAAGTCCAGTTTATTTGATTAGTGTGAACGCTACGTACCGGGCAGTCAGCGATTAATTTTGAAAGGGCAGGCTTTTTTCAACGCCGCTGGTCTACTCCGAAATCGGTATACAGTACATAAAACTGTTTCATATCTATGTCTGTATCTGCGCGCAGCATGCGCCGATCTCATCCTTTAAACTGTACGGCCATGAGTGATAAAGTAAGAAGGCAGGCGAGAGGTCCTTAAAATATAGACAGTAGTAGGTGATGTGGTCGGGCGATGTGTGTTATTTATATTTAATGGTCTGCCTCCTAAGAACGAGAGCCGCTCAGCTGCTCAGCGGGCAGAGAGAGAGACAGCGGGGGAAACAGCGTATAGAGTAGGCATATTTTCACATCAAACTTGGTGAAATAAGAGTTTATTTCAACCAAACCAGAGTTGGTGATTGTCGGAAAGACTTACGACGACAGTATTGGTGAGTTTTATTTTGTTTCTTTCAAGTTTGAATGAAGTGTTTTAAGATGCTCCGCTACTAGAACAGCTGATCTCAACATAAACAAATACATGTGGATGATGACGGAAGTGTACTCGGGTACGGAACAACTTTACTAATGTGAAAACTGAGCAGCGAGGGGGGGCAATCATACCTAATGTGAAAGCGCCCGTAGTGTCATGTTTTGCCTAGCCTTTATGAAGGTGCAGTAGCCTATAAGCAATGGGCAACAAAACCACTTAGTTAGGTTTAGAAAACATCATGGTTGGGCTTAAAATAAGTACGTTAACTATGTAAACGTATAAATAACGTGACAAACGTCACTAACATAACTTGCAAAACAAAACACCAGTCTTGATCACCGATCTTCTAGTTCAAAGTCCTGTGTTTGTTGGACCCATCCACCTCCCCTCTTGCCCACCATAAGCAGTCTTTCTCCCTTTTTGTTCTACATCACTAGCTCCGAGCATTGTATATCCACATGGGTGCTTTTACAATGCAGTCAGTACAGACTACATGGTGTGAAAATGACACACCTAAAGCAAGAAGAGCGTTCTTATCACATGCTTTTGCCTTGCGCATTATCGTGTCATTCCGACGCCTTTCCGTGCGATCGCTCTGGTATTTTTCTACCATGCACCTTCCAGCGTGCTTAGAGTTAACATGTGGCTCATGTGTGTGCTCATGCATGAAACAAAGTGACGTATCAGTCGTCATTGGCTTCCCCTTTGCAGAGGGACCAAGGTTGGTCATTTCTTGCTCAAGGACTGTCCTCTGCCGCTGAGCGACAGCCTCCCCTAGAGAAACTCGGAGCCTCTGTGAAGTGAGACACTAAAATGCCTTTTAACAGTTCTGTGTGTGCGTGTGTGTGTGCGTGTGTTTGTGCCCGAGTGACGCAGTGACAGTCGGAGTGCGTCACTGTTCCTGTCAACCCACTGCACTACATGTCACACACACACACACACAAACACACACTTGTAGGATCTCCTGAGGGAAGAGCCATTGACACACAGATGATGATTTATGAAAAAAGGATGTATGTATTCTTTAACCATTTTGTCTTCATTAGTCAGATGTAATGTTAGTGGAAAACAACAGGAAGAGAGAGGGGGGACGACTACGGTTTGGGTATCACTTTGATTTTACCAATTCTGATTCCAATTCTATTTATCAAACTGTTTTTGAATCCTCGTTCCAATTCTTTTGACTAGATTTTTGGCAGCCATAAATCTGTAAGCAGTATTGTTTCTCACTGCGCTTCAGTCTTTTGGAACTGGTTCCAGTTAGAACAAGTTCTGGATACACGACTCTACCCCAGGGATGATGTGACCAAGGTCTAGTGTTTGACCCAAACCCAGGAAGTCTGATCCACTAGGCTGCCAATAGAGGCTTTATTAAATCCCCAGAGTATGATTTAAAAAAGAGATAAAGGAGTTGGAGAGAAAAAAGAAAGGGAGGAAGAAGAGGGAGCGAGCGAGGAACTCCCTGGACTAAAATGATGGCACAAAAGAAGGATGGGAGGAGGGAAGGAGGGATGGATGGATGGGAGGGAGGAATGGGAGCGTATTTGAAGGAGGATCGTGCGATCGCCTCATCCCTCGGCTCCATCAGTGTGTCCAAATATGGAGGCATCTGCTATTGCACGAGGCCTGTTCTCAAGACCCGCCACTGACCAGGGAGAAAACTGGAGGGTAGGGAAGGGAGGAGGGGTAGAAAAAAAAGAGAGACCGGTGGGAGAAGGTTTAAGTGAAAGGAAGATGGCAAAAAAATGAGAGCACATGACAGCAGAGACAAGACAGAGTAGCTAGATATAACGATAGGTAGTGAGAGGCTGTGAAAGATGTAAGGTTTGGCAAGACTAAAGAGAAACAAGTTGAAGGCGAAGGTTAGAGCGATAGTAGAAGTTGGACAGAGGGAAGGCCAAGTCTGCGAAAAGGGAAAACAAGTCGAAGTCTATTTTTAGTGCTGGAGTTGTTTATTTTCTGACTGTTCCAAGCAGCAAGATGAAAGTAAAGAATGAGAGAAAAGGTTAGATGAAGGGGAAGTTAAGCCTTAATTTGTCTTCGTCTGCTTCAGTTCTGAGTTCGACTTAAGTTGCTTTGATGCTTAATTAGTTTGAGTAAATGTTGTGTGTCTCTCTTTGTTTCCCTCGGTCTCTCATATTCACACACATTTTCACTTTTCTGTGTGTGGGACTAGAGAGGAGCTGGCGACCTTTGGGTCACTAGGGATGGTTTTGATCATGCGCTTGGAAGCCGCCATGAGGTCAAAGGTCATTTGTCAGGAAGTACACAGTCCACGGCCCGGTGGGGATCGTCTGAAATGTCGGCTTTAGTCTAAAACGTTCACCCAGACACTCTCACAGCGGGACTGCTGAGCAGGGCCTGTGTGTGTGTGTGTGTGTGTGTGTGTGTGTGTGTGTGTGTGTGTGTGTGTGTGTGTGTGTGTGTGTGTGTGTGTGTGTGTGTGTGTGTGTGTGCGTGTGCTTTTATACTTTTTTGAGTGTGTTAATTTGTGTGAGTTTGCACACGAGCCTTTTAGAGGAATTGTCTTCCTGGACTATGTGTTTGTGTGTTTGTGTGTTAGTGTGTTAGCGTGCAGCATGGCTAGAGGGCGAGAGTGTGAGTATGTGTGTACACAGGTATGCAAAGCTGTGCAATCATTCACCAAAATCTGAGTGTGAGTGAGCAACTATGTTGGTAACCGCAGATTTGTTGGCCTGCAGCTGATGATGATTTCCATGTAATTTATCTTTTTTCCACTTTCCACTTTCTGCTTAATTAATTCATTGTTTATTCTGTATGATGTCAGCAAATAGTAAAAAAGACTCATCACAATTTCCCAGAACCTAAGACGCTCTCTTTAGATAGATTTTGTACGAAAAACAGTCCCATACCAAAAAAAATATGCTTTTCACAATGATGAAATTTAGAGAAAAGCAGCAAATGTTAACATTTTTGCTCAAGAAATGATTTAAGTGTTTATGGTATTTCATTATCGAATAATTGTTTTAGAATAATTTCCTATCAATCTATGAATTTACCAGATGTTTCAGCACTAGTGTAGCGTGTTTGAATGGGTATGCATGGCTGCGTTAGTGAGTTTGGGAGCGTGTTCATAGGAGAGTAATTTTCGGATGTGTGTGTGTGTGTCTCTATGGTGTGTATGGTCTTCGGATGTACATGTGGAATGTGACGACTCAGCTACGCTTCCTCTCCATTGATGCTTCTGTTCATTCATTCATTGATTCATTCGTTCACGTGCATACACACTTTATATTTGGTCTTGTGGAAGTGACTCTGCATGTGGTGTGTGTGTGTGTGTGTGTGTGTGTGTGTGTGTTTGCATGTTGTATTTATAATGAATGAGGATATGCGGGGCAAAGGCAATTACACTGCAGTGCACTACCTTGAATGACTCATACTCGCAGGAAAGGCCATGTTTGTCTGCTCGTTCGTTCGGATATATCACCTTCCAATATGTCTCAGACAGGCAGATGCTGCATATTTCCTGGAAAGGGTGTCTAACGTGTCCAAAGTGGGTGTATAAAGGGCTCTGTCCTTTTGGAGGGTGGTGGTTGTATGTGCACTCTACATACCTACACACACATGAACAACCAAATTAGTCTTAACAAAAATTGACATTTATTTAGTTGTGTTTATTGCAGAGTTTTTGCTGCTGAATACCTGTTTCTATTTTCATATTATTTTGCGCACCTGGAAACGTATGCAACTTTTCAAATAAGTTAGTAAGGGGACATTAGACTTGAATGGATCCAACCACATTAAACCAACTGTTACTTCACTGCGCTGCTTCCAATTCGATTTGATCCCCACAAAGAGTACCAGCATCTAGTGTTGCACGGTATACCGATACTAGTAAAGTTTCACAATACCCTGCTGTTAAAAACGCTACTATACCCCATTTAATTAGCACTGGTAGCCTACTTTAAGGATGATAGTGTTTTAATAAGAGACGTTTTTATGAGTTGCACCAAGCATGCGTGGCAGCCCTCTGCTTCCACTCCCTACAGGCATAGTAGGCGTGCCAACCGGTTCCTTCTCTCTCATATGCACGCTGCAAAGCTTTTGCTGACCGTCCATGGCTTGTCGACAAAGCAGACGCACAAAGTGCAATATGACACTGAAGTACTGTAACCAAGGGTTACGAGTTGCGTCGAAACTTATGAAGGTAATAAAATAATAACACAGAGGCTCCGCAGTCTGAACCAAGAGGGCAAACTCCTTATTGCTCCCACCTTGTCAACGGCAGCGGCGACACATTACAGCTTCACTCTTTCCGTTCTTACCTTTCACAATAAAAACCCTAGACGTTTACACTGTATCACTGCTTAGTGGAGGGAACTTAAACTCATTCAGAGCATTTCGCTCAGAGTCAACTCAACAAAATAGCTTACAGTAGGTTACTGCTCGTACTTATCTCTGCAAGGATTTAACCTTTTATAAGCAGCAGTGTGACGTGAAGGTGGAGATGTGAACGTGTAAAGAGCTGATCTTATTTAAGAGTTTCTCCATCAGAGGTGGGGGACTCAAGTCAGACTCGGGTCGCAAATTCGAGGACTTGAGACTTGCTTGACTAACATTGATAAAAGACTTGACTTTACCTTGGGATTCGTGACTTGAGAGACTTGACTTAGACTTAAGACAGATGACTTGGAAGGACTTAACTTATTTATACAATTTTTGCATTTTTCTAGATATTGACATGTTATGTTTTCTTTTTGAAACATGATTGGGTGATTTCTAGTGCAATGCGTGCAAACCTGGCAACCAACAAGGACGCGGCAGAGCAGCTGAGACCAACACACGAGCCAGCTATCATGGAGAGGGCATGTCCAAAAATGATAAGATTAGGACTTAGTTGTCAATGTAGAATTGCGAGAGAGTACACGATTCAAGAGTGCACACGCACACACACAGCGAGAAGATGTGTGGTAGTGTTTCAGTATTGGTGTCAAGATATTTAGGCAGGTATCCTATCAAAGTCATCATTTTGGTATTGTGTCAACAGTACCATCATCTGTTACCTTCTCTGGCTCCGAACAGTTGAAAAAACATCTCATTAAAAATGAATTGGCTCTTAACTTGCACATTCAAATCTTATTCTCTAGTTGTAAAGGAGGTCTAATGTTTTTGGTTATTTAACAATGCACATAAAGAGTGTAAAAGTATTAAAAATGTTTATGAAAATCGCTGGAAGAATGAAATGCCAAGTGTGGATAACAGGCACAAACAATAAGATGATGGAGCCCCACCGAAGTCAGTAATTTCCATGTTTTGCTCATGTTGTCACATGTAGTTGAGGTTGTGTTGGGTCCTCAGGTCTGCCAGTGTGTACATGACTAGGTCTACATACATACTGTATGTATACATATTTATTTGTCTGTGTGTTTGTGTGTGTGTTTGTATGTCTAGTTGTTGTAGTAGTAGTAGTAGCTGTCCTCAGCTGAACCCTCTCTGCTCCAACCAGCTGGTCTGAATAAATCAATAAAAACCATTGAGCTGCATTGAGACTTTAAAGTGCTGGTGTCAGTTTCTTTCCCAGAGTGCTGCCTTTACAGAGCCTGGAGAAGATCAACACACACACACACACAGACACACACAGACACACACACACACACAGACACACACACACACACACACACACACACACACACACACAAGCAGATATACACACACCCAAGAGACCATTGTGTTTCAATGACTTTGGCTGCAGTAGTAGTAAAGGATTATCCCTGTTATGCCGTAGAGGTTGGATATACACAGAAGATACAGTAGCACTTTACTGTCTAGAAAGTAGTTGACACTCGAGCACACACACACACACACACACACACACACACACACACACACACACACACACACACACACACACACATTAACCTGTTGTGCAGTTGACGGTCGGAAAACTAAAATTTTTCAGTGTCTGTTATGTCAAGCCTTTAAACGCCCTCACAATTCAAGGCCTGTTTAAGAGTTTAGAGCAAGCTGTTGATAAAGTTAGAAAGCTGAAATGGAAGTAGACAAGGAATGTGGGTTATGCAAGGCATGCTAAACTCAGTGACCTTCAAAGTACTCTCGGTCTCTTCCTCCCCCTCGCCATCTCTTCGCCGTTTGCCACTTTGCTTTCGCTATCTCCTCTGTGTCTGTCTCTAACTTGTCAGCATTTTGCCTCCCGTCAGCATACCAGAGTAAGAAGGAAGATCACAAAATAAGTGTCTGTTGTCATTATACGCCTCTAGGTCTCTAGTTGGAGTAATTTCTGGTCTTTTACTGATCTCAAAGTTTAAAAAAAATTACAGAATAACATACATAAATTCAATTATTTACAGTAAATCAATTGAGGTTCTTCCGTCACTTGAGCAGCCAATCTCATCAAACTGCAAACTGGAAGTATGACTACATATACAGAACACTCATTTCCAAAGTTTCA